>NW_024121199.1:8793979-8866467 GCF_016745375.1 Pimephales promelas | reverse complement strand
GGCTACACAAATTTACTAGACTTCGGCTACAATATTTAAAGCATAGCTACAGTGAGCTACACATAGGCTTACACCTTAAGAAAAATAATATTTAAAAATACCATAGTCATTTAAAATAATTTTAGTATATTTGACAAATATCTTTACTGATATTGCATTAACATTTCATTGTGGTATTCATAGTGAATTACACCTTTACAAAAAAAATAACTTCTTCCTCAACGCTATCATAATGTTATCAAAGACATCTTGGAGTCAACACGTCAAGAATTATACGCCTTAATAATTTACTTTTCCTCTCAGACAATCCAGCCATTTTAGACTATTTCATATAATTAATCTAATAAATATTTAGTAGCCTACATATATTTTCTCTTCTGACATTTGAATATAGAGAGACTGCAACACCTGAAATGTTTGTCAGATTAGAGAGACGTCCAAAATGTGTCCAGCTGGAGAACCTGATCTAGAGTTTCATGACTGAACTCCATATTTATTAGAAATGTTCACATTATTACACAAATACTGTCACAACGGCTGATTCTTGAGTTGTGATCATGGTTTCTGAATGATTTTTATTATACTTTATATGTATGAAGTATCACAACCTTCTTTAGATGTAAATGTGGAGCAGAAGTGAAAGTGTTCCAGTCCAGATATGTGACCAATCAGAGAGTGAGACTGAAAGCCCATTTGCATTGTCAGGGTGGAGTGATTGTGATCTCTCAGAATAGAGCAGCTCTGTCTCCAGAGACCATGTTCAAACCCAAGAGCTTTATTTGACAATTACTGCCACATCAACTTCTGAAAAAGCTCCTGCATCTTCATCTGTTAGTTGAATGATGTTGTCAGACACAAAGTGAACTTGTTGAGAAGCTTTATTGAATGTTTGCAGCAACACACACACACACACACACACACACTGTTTGAGTATTGAGTTGTAAAAGCACTCCAGCTGCAGCACTAGACTCATGTGAATCCTGCCTGACACAGGACACTCAGATACGGCTCATCTTCAGGAGAGAGAACATAGCACTCAGAGCTCTTGTGGAACGAGCCTCATGAGGAGCTCCATCATGTGTTACTCTGCAGACGTACAGCTCTCCCTCTTCCAGCGTGCTTTGCTGAGGGTCAGGACGCTACTGCGGCTGTAGCGGCCGTCCTGCTGGCTTCTCTGCGCTGGTTCAGAACCCTCGGTGACCTCTGACCCGTCCAGTGTCCAGCTCACCAGCGCCCCCTGTGGAGAGTAAGAGCTGAGCAGGCAGAGCAGTGCGGCTGAGTCTCCAGAGATCTGCAGAGAAGAGGGCGGCAGCAGAGACACTGAGGGCTTCACTGTGGGACCAGCTGCAGGAGACACACACACACACACACACACACACACACACACCGCATCAATCAAACTAAACATTGCAATACACAGACTGCTTTAATTCAATTTAATTGGATATCCCAAAATAAAGTTAGTTTGTACTCAAGTGAGATATTCAACAAATAAAAAACTCAATGTAAAAGTTTGACTCAAGCTCACATAAAAAGAAATGTATATAACTTATAAGAACTAGAAAACAACGTCTGTGTTTGTATTATAAAGCACTGAATTATAAGCACAACATGAGCAAAAGAGATTCAGTATCATTGACTGAACTACAGAAAGGAGCAACATTTACATTCTGATGTCAAATCTCTTTTTACATGTATGATTTCTACAATAAAAGATGAACTAAATATGAACTCAGTGTAGAAATAAATGAAGGAGAAACAAACCTGTAATAAACTGAATAAACTCATAGTGAGACGCAGTATAGAGATATGCTTAGAATTGTATTGATTTTTTTAAATGAATAATGCTATTCTGATAATAATAACATTGTTTTAGATTAAATAATTATACAAAAATATCAGTAACACTTTAATTAAAGCCTTTATACATATTGCATTATAAATGTATTTTTAATGCATTAATTATATATTGTTTTACTCATTATAATGCATGTATGATCTCATCAATAATTGTAACCAAGGCTTTAACACATTATAATATTATCTATTCATTTTCACACTCATGACAAACAACCAATTTCAGATGAAACAAGATATTTGAAGTATTATAATACATTTTAAATGTGGTTGCAATTATTTAAGAAAATATATATACTGCATTATAACATACATTATAAAAACCTTTATAATGTATCGTACATTAAAGCTTTAAGTAAAGTTTTACCACAACATTTTACCACAACATCTAATCATCAAAATAATCATTTATTATTAACAACTGTAAAACACTTTCTGAAATCTAAATTATATTTTTATTAGGTGATTAAATGGACAGACTTACTGATCACCAGTTTAGTTCCTCCACCGAATGTCCACCACAGTGATTCAATCTAATGAAACACTCGTACAAAAACCTCTATTCCACTCGAGTGAACACACACTCCAGCAGAGAGAGAGAAACAACACTTCAACACACTGATATTAGAAGATCCTCAGCTCTTCTCAACACTCACTCATTCAGATTTGACTAAATGCTTTCTGATATAACACTGTTTAAAGAAATATATGGGATGAGCTGTGACCTCTGAGGTGACCTTTGACCTCTTTGATCATGGATGATGATGTTGTGGAGTTTCTGATAATGATGCTTCTGTTCTTCATATGCAGATCAATCATCATGATTGACAGAAAAACCTGCAGCTTCACACTTCAATCTTCAGTGAGAATCTGTTCAAATAATGACTTTATTGAATATTAGAGCCAAAGTCAATAGAAAGTGTGACAATGAAGATCTCAAAGTTGTGTTTTGCATGTTTTCATATTCAAGGTGTGTTATAAAAGTATCTGGACTGGTTCTGAATCTCATGAAACGTGAACAAGCTCTAATATGTGTCCATCTTTAACAGCCTGTTTCTTCTCCATCTGATGATTTCAGACACACATGAGGCTTCATGATAGATGGAGTGACACCATGAACTCTGATTAGAGATTCACAATCAGTCCTGATACTTTCTGAACACACTCATGATTCATGATCTTACTTTAGTGATGGCGCTTCATCTAGTGGAAGTGTAGCAGTGATGATGGTCACATGACTGAATATGGACACAGAGATGGACGTTCATCTGCACATCCTCAGTGTCTCAGGAGTCACAATAAACACACTAAATAAAGTCATGATTGTGTAACTCTAGTGTATATGAGTGTGTTGTCAGCACAAGCTGTTGTAAATCCTGCCCACTTCTTTGCATTGTCAGCACATGCTTCAGTGCTCTGAGAGTGTTTATAGTGCTGTGAGTTTAACACTTCATGACTGAGAGCAGAACACACACACTCTTCATCATCACACAAGACTAAACTACAACTATGAACAACATCTGCATCTTCATCTGGACCATTGCACTGTTTATTCAAGGTAAAAAATAAATAAATAAGAAATTTACACAATAAATGATTATAATATTATTAACAATGCTGCTTTTTCTCACAGGTTTCAGTGGACAGGTGACTGTGACTCAGACTCCTTCTGTAAAAACAGTTACAATTGATGAATCAGTCTCGATAAACTGCAAAACAAACACAGTAGTGAGCCATGGCTGTTCTGGTTCAAATACATGTTTGTCCTGGTACTCACAGAAACCTGGAGAAGCTCCTAAACTCCTGATTCATTCTGTAAACCAAAGAGTTTCAAACACTCCATCTAGATTCAGTGGCATATCTAACCGTGGCAGTGATTTTACTCTGAGCATCAGTGGAGTCCAGACTGAAGATACAGGAGATTATTACTGTCAGAGTTATCACTGGATCAACAGTAAAGCTGTGTTCACACAGTGATAAAGAGTCGTACAAAAACCTCTGTCAGTCAGACGTCACAGTGACTGCACTGATACATACAACACAATCACACACACACACTGACCACAGCACAAACACTAATAACACTATATCATTACAATCTACATCAATCTTGTGTTTATGAAGAGAATGAGTCAGTGTTTTAATATGATCATCATGTTTAGGTGTAATATATGATCCTGTCAATCAAACTGATCATGTTTTATTAATGATTTTATTTTCTTTCTGTTTTTTTCTTCTTCTTCATTAAATGCAAATATGCTTCTTTTGCAGAAGTGAAAGTGTTCCAGTCCAGATGATGTGACCAATCAGAGAGTGAGACTGAAAACCCATTTGCATTGTCAGGGTGGAGTGATTGTGATCTCTCAGAATAGAGCAGCTCTGTCTCCAGAGACCATGTTCAAACCCCAAGAGCTTTATTTGACATTTACTGCCACATCAACCTTCTGAAAAGCTCCTGCATCTTCATCTGTTAGTTGAATGATGTTGTCAGACACAAAGTGAACTTGTTGAGAAGCTTTATTGAATGTTGCAGCAAACACACACACACGCACACACACACACACACTGTTTGAGTATTGAGTTGTAAAGCACTCCAGCTGCAGCACTAGACTCATGTGAATCCTGCCTGACACAGGACACTCAGATACGGCTCATCTTCAGGAGAGAAACATCAGCACTCAGAGCTCTTGTGGAACGAGACCTCATGAGGAGCTCCATCATGTGTTACTCTGCAGACGTACAGCTCTCCCTCTTCCCAGCGTGCTTTGCTGAGGGTCAGGACGCTACTGCGGCTGTAGCGGCCGTCCTGCTGGCTCTCTGCGCTGGTCAGAACCCCCTCGGTGACCTCTGACCCGTCCAGTGTCCAGCTCACCAGCGCCCCCTGTGGAGAGTAAGAGCTGAGCAGGCAGAGCAGTGCGGCTGAGTCTCCAGAGATCTGCAGAGAAGAGGGCGGCAGCAGAGACACTGAGGGCTTCACTGTGGGACCAGCTGCAGGAGACACACACACACACACACACACACCGCATCAATCAAACTAAACATTGGAATACACAGACTGCTTTTATTCAATTTAATTGGATATCCCAAAATAAAGTTAGTTTGTCCTCAAGTGAGATATTCAACAAATAAAAAACTCAATGTAAAAGTTTGACTCAAGCTCACATAAAAAGAAATGTATATAACTTATAAGAACTAGAAAACAACGTCTGTGTTTGTATTATAAAGCACTGAATTATAAGCACAACATGAGCAAAAGAGATTCAGTATCATTGACTGAACTACAGAAAGGAGCAACATTTACATTCTGATGTCAAATCTCTTTTTACATGTATGATTTCTACAATAAAAGATGAACTAAATATGAACTCAGTGTAGAAATAAATGAAGGAAAAGCAAACCTGTAATAAACTGAATAAACTCATAGTGAGACGCAGTATAGAGATATGCTTAGAATTGTTTGGTGAAAGGAATAATGCTATTCTGATAATAATATCATTGTTTTAGATTAAATAATTATACAAAAATATCAGTAACACTTTAATTAAAGCATTTATACATATTGCATTATAAAGGTACTTTTAATGCATTAATTATATTTTTTTTACACATTATAATGCATGTATGATCTCATCAATAATTGTAACCAAGGCTTTAACACATTATAATATTATCTATTCATTTCTCACTCATGACAAACAACCAATTTCAGATGAAACAAGGAATTTTAAGTATTATAATACATTTTAAATGTGGTTGCAATTATTTAAGAAAATATATACTGCATTATAACATACATTATGAAATACTTTATAATGTATCGTACGTTAAGGCTTGAAGTAAAGTTTTACCACAACATCTAATCATCAAAATAACCATTTATTATTAACAACAGTAAAACACTTTCTGAAATCTAAATTATATTTTTATTAGGTGATTAAATGGACAGACTTACTGATCACCAGTTTAGTTCCTCCACCGAATGTCCACCACAGTGATCCAATCTAATGAAACACTCGTACAAAAACCTCTATTCCACTCGAGTGAACACACACTCCAGCAGAGAGAGAGAAACAACACTTCAACACACTGATATTAGAAGATCCTCAGCTCTTCTCAACACTCACTCATTCAGATTTGACTAAATGCTTTCTGATATAACACTGTTTAAAGAAATATATGGGATGAGCTGTGACCTCTGAGGTGACCTTTGACCTCTTTGATCATGGATGATGTTGTGGAGTTTCTGATAATGATGCTTCTGTTCTTCATATGCAGATCAATCATCATGATTGACAGAAAAACCTGCAGCTTCACACTTCAATCTTCAGTGAGAATCTGTTCAAATAATGACTTTATTGAATATTAGAGCCAAAGTCAATAGAAAGTGTGACAATGAAGATCTCAAAGTTGTGTTTTGCATGTTTTCATATTCAAGGTGTGTTATAAAAGTATCTGGACTGGTTCTGAATCTCATGAAACGTGAACAAGCTCTAATATGTGTCCATCTTTAACAGCCTGTTTCTTCTCCATCTGATGATTTCAGACACACATGAGGCTTCATGATAGATGGAGTGACACCATGAACTCTGATTAGAGATTCACAATCAGTCCTGATACTTTCTGAACACACTCATGATTCATGATCTTACTTTAGTGATGGCGCTTCATCTAGTGGAAGTGTAGCAGTGATGATGGTCACATGACTGAATATGGACACAGAGATGGACGTTCATCTGCACATCCTCAGTGTCTCAGGAGTCACAATAAACACACTAAATAAAGTCATGATTGTGTAACTCTAGTGTATATGAGTGTGTTGTCAGCACAAGCTGTTGTAAATCCTGCCCACTTCTTTGCATTGTCAGCACATGCTTCAGTGCTCTGAGAGTGTTTATAGTGCTGTGAGTTTAACACTTCATGACTGAGAGCAGAACACACACACTCTTCATCATCACACAAGACTAAACTACAACTATGAACAACATCTGCATCTTCATCTGGACTCTGTCTGTGTGTATTCAAGGTAAGACATTTAAAGAAATGTTCACAATAAATGATTATAATATTATTAACAATGCTGCTTTTTCTCACAGGTTTCAGTGGACAGGTGACTGTGACTCAGACTCCTTCTGTAAAAACGGTTACAATTGGTGAATCAGTCTCGATAAACTGCAAAACAAACCCGGTAGTGAGCAATGGCTGTCCAGGTTCATATACTTGTATGCACTGGTACTCAAAGAAACCTGGAGAAGATCCTAAACTCCTCATATATTATGCATCAACCCTTAATACTGGAACTCCATCTAGATTCAGTGGCAGTGGATCCAGAACTGATTTTACTCTGAGCATCAGTGGAGTCCAGACTGAAGATACAGGAGATTATTACTGTCTGAGTTATCACTGGATCAACAATCAGAATGCGTTCACACAGTGATAAAGAGTCGTACAAAAACCTCTGTCAGTCAGACGTCACAGTGACTGCACTGATACAGCTGAGAGAAACTGCAGCTGCTGATGGAGGATCACACACTACACAATTGTAAGAAAAAAATGATGTGTAAATGAAGTTGCTTGTGTTGTAACTGCTGTGTTCTGCATGTTAATAAAGTTGAGACACGTCGCTGTCTGAGGAGGTTCTCGGTGTCTCACACCCATTCCCATTCATTAGGTGATCAACCCAAAAGGTGAAGAAACAATATAACACGTCCTTCATCTCTATGATAAGCCATTTTGGGGATGAGCTCATTCTAAAATATATTTGGGAGGGGAATCCGGGTCGAGGCAGACTACAATTTCGTCCAGTCCCCTCTCTGATACTCCTGGCCCAAAAGAAGCATCACATCCACTCACAGATTACTCCTCCCTTCTCTATCGGGCAGAAGCCCAGTGGAGGTGAAGCCCTGGCTTAGGTTGTCCCTCTATGGCCATCGGAGAATCTTACCCGTCTTTGGGTCGACACCTCATGCAAACTCGGTACAGCTCCATCCGATTGGGCAAAATTATCAAAGAGACTCTTCGAAAATTTGGAAATATGAGATACAAACATGATCTTGTATGTGTGTGAGACGACATTTAAGAACCAGCACAGCCAGTAAGAGTGTCCTAAACCAATCATTAAGTTATCTGAAATTCAATGTTTAAACATAGAACACATAATATAATGCATTGGAAAATAATAAAGTCTGTTCCTCTTCTGGTCCATCCACCCCATGGCAGGTCTCAGGGTTTCTAGGTGTTTTAGGCCTGGAGTTCATGATCTCGCAGGTAAATCTCTGTATTCTGTTCTTTTCTTGAGAAAATCCCCTGGCTCTACTGGCTCTACTTCCTTCTCGTCCTTCAAACGACCAAATCCTCTTTCTCCAGGAGGTTACACGTTTCAGACAAACATCTTGATGCTTGACAAATTTCCACAAAGTCATTGACGTTACCAGTGTTGTAGTCGAGACCACCTCACTCGAGTCCGAGTCGACACCGAGACCATAGAGAGTCGAGTCCGAGTCGAGTCCGAGACTAGAGACGGTCGAGTCCGAGTCGAGTCCGAGACCAGTGAGGGTTGATTACCTAATTTACTTTTATTTACTTAGAGAAATCCTTTTTTTTTGTTTTTTACTGAATTTACTTAGAGGTTAAAAAATATGATCAGTTTAGGGTAAAAAGGCCACATAGTAGGTGGTGTTAAAAGTAATTTTATTAAAAAATTTTATGTGCAGTTGCGCACTAGAAAATCACCAATCACTGGGCGTGTCAATCAATTTAAAGAAATATTTTATTAACATATATTAATAATCATGAAAAATATTTTGAATTGAACTCGAGTGGACTCTGGAATAATTCCGAGTCCTAAAAAAAAAATGTTCGAGTACGAGTCAATTCCGAGTCCAAATGGACACGAGTCCATGACAAGACCAAGACCATTAAAATATGGACTCGAGACCGAGTCCGAGTCTCGAGAACTACAACACTGGACGTTACTGACCAAATTAGTGACAGTACACCAGCGTCAGGAGTGTTCACTTCTGAGCCTACCACAGCATATTGCTCATCTCCTCAGGAAACCGTCATCACCTGTTGTTCTGACAGAAAATGAAAACCAGACAGGCCACGATATCCAGTACGGGAGTCGCGCCTTCAATTATACTCAGTCAGGGGTTCCCCTTATTGCTCGGGGCAGAATTATCCCCCAAGGTTAAGCTAGGGTTTGAAGTAGACTACCCTCAACCCTCATTAGTTCTGTTCATTTACATAAGGAATTCAACTCGAAGGCTGAATGTTCTCATTCTTTTATAGAAATGTTTATAAGAGAAATTTCATTTCGTTATTTTCGACTATAGGTGGTTCAGTTTAATTTGTAATCTTTGTGTTATACCTCAAAGGATAAGAGGAGAGGAAATGTTGTGTATTTTGTTAAAGAAGATGTATAATTCAGACTAAACTCACCCTAAATATGAGCAAAGCTCATCTCTCCATTTAGTCCAACTCTTCTGAGTCATTTCAGAGAATAAAGTGTCAGACAGTGAAACTCATATTTGCATCATCAGGTGATTGTGTTCCTCTGAGAATAGAGGCGCTCCATCAGCAGATGTTCACAGGAGCTTCATGTTACTGGAATACACCACTTCTCCAGTTTCTGGAGATATACTGGGGTTACAAACCATCAAATAAAGTCTCATGTTTCTGTAGAAGACAGAATTACTGTTGAATTACTATAGAATTACTGAAATTCATCTCCTTTTCATACAACATTACAAATAATGCCATTTTGCCATTTAAGTCATGAAAATTTCCATCACGTCTCAAATGTTTTGTTGAGTTTAATTGCATTATGTCATGGAAATGACATTTTTAATATTTTTGGAATGAAATACCTACTCTTTGGTCTTGCCTGTTAATATTTCATGCATCCTAAACACTTTTCCACACAGCTTAATCATAAATGATACATACATGTTCTGATATTTACTTTGACTTTTCTTTATTTTCTTCACTCATCGCATGTCTCACATTTCATCTTCACTGACACTGTTGTCTTCTTGTGATTGTTCGGTGTGTTGGAAATATTATATACTTTAATATACTAAAGTCTTTTAAAGGGTAAAATAATTCAATCTACATAAACTCTGCCGGTTTGGAGATTAACAGTCGCAGGTTTAGTGATTTAACTGTGGGGTTTGTCACCCTCTGCTGGTTTGGAGATTAACAGTCACATGTTTAGTAAAGTCAAGTCAAATATATTTATATAGCGCTTTTCACAATACAGATTGTATCAAAGCTGCTTCACAGTATCGATCAAGACAACATAACAGTGTTTGTTTATTCATGAAAAGACAATCAAGTTTGGTAGAGCTGATCAATGGTGTGATGGGTCATTTAATTTGAATATCCCCAACTGAGCAAGCCAAAGGCAACAAGGGCAAGGAACCGGAAAAACTCCATCAAGTGACCCGATGGTGTCCTGAAACTCCATCAGATGGCCCAATGGAGAAAAAAAAACCTTAGGAGAACTCAGGATCAGTCGGGGGCCAGTTCTCCTCTGGCGTTTATGAACTAGAGGTAACAAATTTACAGTAACTGTGAGATAAAAAATGTATATGAATGCCAGGCTAAATAAATGCGTCTTTAGTCTAGTTTTAAACTGGGAGAGCGAGTCTGAGCAACGAACAATATCAGGAAGGCTATTTCAGAGCTTCGGAGCTAAACGTGAAAATGCCCTCCCTCCTTTGGTGGATCTGGATATCCTAGGAATGACCAGAAGCCTCGAATTTAGTGATCTTAAAGAGCGCGGTGGATTGTAGGGCGAAGGAAGATCTGTTAAATACACTGAAGCTAAACCATTTAGAGCTTTATAAGTCAAAAGCAATACCTTGTAATTAATACGGAACTTAATAGGTAACCAGTGAAGTGATGATCGAATCGGTGTTATATGATCATATTTTCTTGATCTAGTAAGAACTCTAGCAGCTGCATTTTGTACTAACTGTAGCTTGTTTATTGAGGATGCAGGACAACCGGCTAATAAAGCATTACAGTAATCTAGTCTCGAGGTCATGAATGCATGAACTAACTTTTCTGCATCAGAGATAGATAGCATGTTACGTAGCTTAGCAATGTTTCTAAGGTGGAAAAAGGCTGTTTTTGTAACATATGAAACATGATTTTCAAAAGACAGGTTGCAGCCAAATATAACACCCAGGTCTTTTACTGTAGCGGATAAAGTAGCAGGGCATCCTAATATGTTAAAGTCGTGCTGCGAAAGGTTTTGTGGACGGTTTTCAGAACCGATAAGTATTACCTCTGTCTTGTCTGGATTTAATAAAAGAAAATTATGCGTCATCCAATCTTTCACACAATCTGTCAATTTGGATAATTTAGCGTGTTCATCAGGCCGTGATGAAATATATATTTGAGTGTCATCAGCATAACAATGGAAACTAATTCCATGTTTCCTTATAATATTACCAAGTGGCAGCATATATATTGAGAATAGCAGAGGGCCTAACACAGATCCCTGTGCCACTCCATAGTTTGCCGAAGTTATGATCGATTTTTTTTTTTTTTACACAGGAATGAGAGTATAGTTCCTAGTCATATCAGCCTAGAAAATCGCAACTTTACATTTTCCGTCTGTCTAAGTGCACGATGTAACTACAGAAGAGTCAAGTTTTAAATAGGAAAAATATTTTTTTGAGAGAAATGCTACTGGTCTTGTGCACTTCAGTGATGAATGCTAAGCTATGCTAAAAGTGGTACCGCCAGAACCGGAGATCGGCTGAATGGATTCAAAAAAGGTAAATCTGGGGGAGTTGTAAAATGAGCGTATTTCAAAAAAAAAGTGGAGTATCCCTTTAAGCAGACGAAATGGTAGCGGTCAGATAAGTATGACCTGAACTAGCAGTTTAGTGTTTGTTAACAGCGGGGTTTGTCGCCCTCTGCTGGTTTGGAGATGAACAGTCACAGGTTTAGTGTTTGTTAACAGCGGGGTTTGTCGCCCTCTGCTGGTTGGGAGATAAAGAGTCACAGGTTTAGTGTTTGTTAACAGCGGGGTTTGTCGCCCTCTGCTGGTTTGCTGTTAAACAGCCTCTTGAGGAAGCGGAGCTGCAGGAATCCAGCGGTGATGATGACGAGACTCTGGACAGCAGACCAGCTGTTCACATAAGTGGAGTTGGACTGAAGCAGGTAGAAATCAGCTCCTCGTCTCATTCGCTCATAGTTGTAGTGACGCCACATGTGGAAGACAAACCTCTGCAGTCTGACGCTGCTCTCCTGTATGCAGCGCAAAACGTTATTCAGTTGGGTGGTGGAAAACAATATATGTGAAATACTAGACATATTTTTTGTGTAAAAAAATAACCAAATCTATTTAATATTTCACATTGTTTTTAAAATAGAGATGAAAAACAAGAAATTCAAATACATACTGTATAAGCAAATCACATTACACTAAGGATGTGTTTGTTGCCACTAAATGCAGTTGTTGATTACCTCAATGAAGGACAATGTACTGTTTATTTGTTTCATATCTTCCTCTTTCTTTTTCTTCTCTTCTTCCTTTTTTTTCTCAGTGGTCTCTTGTCCCTCGTAATACACACCAAAGTTCAGGAAAACTTGCATGCTTCCAAAGCGATTGTGGAAATTGCTGAAGCACATCTGATAAAAACCTGCACGGTAACACATGATTATTGCTTGATTGATTGATTTATTCAATTTTTATATTTTTTATGTTTGAAAGTGTGACTTTTAGTATGGTACTTTGATGTTAAATAATTGAGTATAATATTTTATGGGGGGGAAAATAATATACACATTTGGAACAACATAATTTTTAAATTTCTCCTTGAATTATTTTGTGTCTGTATTATTTCTCTGCATGGTCCACATTAAATCCACTTTGGTTTGTAAAAACAGATGATTTCTCTGTTCATAGCACAGACAGCACATTAACTAAAACCAGTATGAAGGTGAGACTCACCAGTCTCCTCAACACTTAAGCCAATCTGACCACTTGCATCGTCAACTTTGCCGACTATTAAGCCGCTCGGCGCATTAACAATCACAGACAGATGTGAATCAAGGGCCACGCCAGTCACCAGCTGGACCTGAACACACACATGCTGAGCTGTAACACTCAAAGGATTCAAGAGCATACTGATATTTAAATGCAGATTAATGTCTTACCATGAAGTTTAAGTAGAAGCGTTCTCCATGGTGAGCAAAGTGCCAGAAGCACTGGAGGTCTCTGGCGCGGAGTATGATGGCAAAGTCATACTGATCCGCTCCCCAGAAAAGCTCCCGGTCTGAAAGATCTGGATGAGGCTCTTTCAACGCTCCACTGTTACTCAGCCCAAACAATAACAGAAGACAAACAAGATAAACGCCATTCTGTAACATTTCAGATTTGAAATATGACTGGCAATAAGCTCAATGACACCGGAGAGCTATTCAGTTTCAGTGCACTGAAGTTTCTGATGATGATTAACTTTGAGTCTGACATGTGGCACATGTCCCTTCACAGGTGGGAAAATCCCAGCTAGGCCACAGGTGCTCTGGAAACATCTCCGGAGGGCCTTCAAGAGCCTGGAGACAGATGTTGCTCTTTCACTGTGCTGTAACTATGTAAAATATCAACCATTTACAAACAATAATTATTATTTCAATACATTAATAATAAATTATTGTATATAAATATATAAATTGTTATTGTTACACAGTCATGGTCCTGGTATCTTTCTGTTTTCTCTGGCTCCCCCTTTTGGTCACACACTCACCGCTCTTTCCACGTGCTCTTCCATCAGTCTCAGCTTCCTGCATTACGCTGTCCTAGAGGAGGATTTATGGTGTGTTTTCCCTAGTCCAGTCTCCTGGCAGTTTTGTTCAACATTTCGTATTTTCTGAAGAATTCTGTTCATTACTGATTTGCCTGTGGACAGCTTCCATATTCATTAATCACTGTTAGTAGCTGCAAGTCGCTTTTGGGTCTCCGACACCCTGGCATACACAATCTATTTGACAATATAGCTGCTTTATATTTAATATACAGTTATGTGTAATGATAAAACATGTCAGTAATGATTACCATATTGTATAAGATGTACATAATGATGCTGACGCAACATGAATGATATCCAAAATGCTTGACACAGATATCATATGTAAAGTATTTTATATATACATAAGAAAACCAGATGAAATCATAGCATACTACACACACATTAAATAAATACAGGAACTGTCAAGCAACAGAACTTTGACAATTTGGTAACATTTTATTTGACAGTGTCCTTGTTACATGTACTTACCATCAGTGTTGTAGTCGAGACCAGCTCACTCGAGTCCGAGTCGAGACCGAGACCAAAGACAGTCGAGTCCGAGTCGAGACCGAGACCAAAGACAGTCGAGTCCGAGACCAGAGACAGTCGAGTCCGAGTCGAGACCGAGACCAAAGACAGTCGAGTCCGAGACCAAAGACAGTCGAGTCCGAGTCGAGACCGAGACCAAAGACAGTCGAGTCCGAGACCAGAGACAGTCGAGTCCGAGTCGAGACCGAGACCAAAGACAGTCGAGTCCGAGACCAAAGACAGTCGAGTCCGAGTCGAGACCGAGACCAAAGACAGTCGAGTCCGAGACCAAAGACAGTCAAGTCCGAGTCGAGACCGAGACCAAAGACAGTCGAGTCCGAGACCAGAGACAGTCAAGTCCGAGTCGAGACCGAGACCAAAGACAGTCGAGTCCGAGTCGAGACCGAGACCAAAGACAGTCGAGTCCGAGACCAGAGACAGTCGAGTCCGAGTCGAGACCGAGACCAAAGACAGTCGAGTCCGAGACCAAAGACAGTCGAGTCCGAGTCGAGACCGAGACCAAAGACAGTCGAGTCCGAGACCAGAGACAGTCGAGTCCGAGTCGAGACCGAGACCAAAGACAGTCGAGTCCGAGACCAGAGACAGTCGAGTCCGAGTCGAGACCGAGACCAAAGACAGTCGAGTCCGAGACCAAAGACAGTCGAGTCCGAGTCAAGACCGAGACCAGAGACAGTCGAGTCCGAGACCAAAGACAGTCGAGTCCGAGTCGAGACCGAGACCAAAGACAGTCGAGTCCGAGACCAAAGACAGTCGAGTCCGAGTCGAGACCGAGACCAGAGACAGTCGAGTCCGAGACCAAAGACAGTCGAGTCCGAGTCGAGACCGAGACCAAAGACAGTCGAGTCCGAGTCGAGACCGAGACCAGAGACAGTCGAGTCCGAGTCGAGACCGAGACCAAAGACAGTCGAGTCCGAGTCGAGACCGAGACCAAAGACAGTCGAGTCCGAGTCGAGACCGAGACCAAAGACAGTTGAGTCCGAGACCAGAGACAGTCGAGTCCGAGTCGAGACCGAGACCAAAGACAGTCGAGTCCGAGACCAAAGACAGTCGAGTCCGAGTCGAGACCGAGACCAAAGACAGTCGAGTCCGAGTCGAGACCGAGACCAAAGACAGTTGAGTCCGAGACCAAAGACAGTCGAGTCCGAGTCGAGACCGAGACCAGAGACAGTCGAGTCCGAGACCAAAGACAGTCGAGTCCGAGTCGAGACCAAAGACAGTCGAGTCCGAGTCGAGACCGAGACCAGAGACAGTCGAGTCCGAGTCGAGACCGAGACCAAAGAGAGTCGAGTCCGAGTCGAGACCGAGACCAAAGAGAGTCGAGTCCGAGTCGAAACCGAGACCAAAGAGTCGAGTCCGAGTCGAAACCGAGACCAAAGACAGTCGAGTCCGAGACCAAAGACAGTCGAGTCCGAGTCAAGACCGAGACCAGAGACAGTCGAGTCCGAGACCAAAGACAGTCGAGTCCGAGTCGAGACCGAGACCAAAGACAGTCGAGTCCGAGACCAAAGACAGTCGAGTCCGAGTCGAGACCGAGACCAGAGACAGTCGAGTCCGAGACCAAAGACAGTCGAGTCCGAGTCGAGACCGAGACCAAAGACAGTCGAGTCCGAGTCGAGACCGAGACCAGAGACAGTCGAGTCCGAGACCAAAGACAGTCGAGTCCGAGTCGAGACCGAGACCAAAGACAGTCGAGTCCGAGACCAAAGACAGTCGAGTCCGAGTCGAGACCGAGACCAGAGACAGTCGAGTCCGAGACCAAAGACAGTCGAGTCCGAGTCGAGACCGAGACCAAAGACAGTCGAGTCCGAGTCGAGACCGAGACCAGAGACAGTCGAGTCCGAGTCGAGACCGAGACCAAAGAGAGTCGAGTCCGAGTCGAGACCGAGACCAAAGAGTCGAGTCCGAGTCGAGACCGAGACCAAAGACAGTCGAGTCCGAGTCGAGACCGAGACCAAAGAGAGTCGAGTCCGAGTCGAAACCGAGACCAAAGACAGTCGAGTCCGAGACCGGACTCGACTCTCTTTGGACTCGGACTCTCTCTCGGACTCGACTCTCTTTGGTCTCGGTCTCGACTCGGACTCGACTGTCTCTGGTCTCGGTCTCGACTCGGACTCGACTGTCTTTGGTCTCGACTCGGACTCGACTGTCTTTGGTCTCGGACTCGACTGTCTCTGGTCTCGGTCTCGACTCGGACTCGACTGTTCTCGGTCTCGACTCGGACAGTCGAGTCCGAGTCGAGACCGAGACCAAAGAAGACAGTCGAGTCTGAGTCGAGACCGAGACCAAAGACAGTCGAGTCCGAGTCGAGAGTTAGATTAGCGTCAGTTAGATGACGCCCTAGGACGCGAGTGATAAATGTGTGAAAAAATATAAATAAGGAAATAAAAGTATAAATACTCATTTATTTGTACTTTTTTAAATTTCTTTGTATATTTATTTATGTATTTTTGCTTTTTTTTACATTTCTTCGTATATTTATTTATTTTTAATCAAGTCAGCTTTGGCATTCCACAAAAAAACTCTTGTGTAACTGACAAAGAAAAAGAATGTAAATCTCAGTTATAGAAAGTATATTTATTTATTTATTTATTTTTGTATGTTCGCAAAGTCATGGATAAACACTAGGCTGAGAAAATTATCTTTTGTAATTCTGTTACAGTGATATTCATAATAAGTAATATTCCTCCACACTGTCACTTTAAATGACGCAAACTTCTCTGACCAGAAGGAACGACTTTAGGGCCACTTAGCCCCGCCCATAGTGTAAAAATGTTTAACTCGTAAACTCAACTTACAGTCTGGTCAAACTGTTTGTTCTATTTCTGTCTGTTATCAGGCAATGTTTTCACAGGAGCTGAGCCAAGAGCCCCGAGGAGCATTATGGGAAAGGCTGAGATAAGCGGAAGTGTACAGTGAAAGTCTCCTGACGTTTGTTTATAATCAGCGATGGATCTCAAGGAGAAAACGATCGCGTCGTTGAAGAAACACGCCGGCGGCGACGCGTTTCCCCGGTTACCGGCAACCCTTCCTAAAGCGTCGGTGCTGATCCCGCTGTTGCTGAGACACGGAGAGGTGCACGCGCTCATGACCGTGCGCTCCGTCCACGTAAGCAGATCTTCATGATCTCACAGTATCTCCCGTATGACAACAGTATTCACACCTCATTCATGAACTTATAGAAATGAGTGTAGGCTACTTCAAATATTAAAAGTATATTTTTTAAAAACTGTACTTTCAGATAATATAATATACTTTTAAAACTGTTAATTACATTTAATGTAAATTGAAACTATAACATTGCATTTAAGTGTCTGAAAACAGATATAAAATACACTTTTTTGTCAACATTTACTCACCCTAATTTGCAAGTGAACTATTCCTTTAAATGTATTCTTTTATAGTGTATTTTTCCATAATAGGTCGACTTAAAAGGGTTAGTTCACCCACAAATAAAGTCAAACTCTGTCATAAATGACTCATGTTGTTCCAAACCTGTATGCATTTTTTTTCTCCTTCTGCTGAATACAAAAGAAGATATTTTGAAGAATGTTTGCAACCAAACAGTTGATGGACCCCATTGTCTTTCATATGGAAAAAAATACAATGGAAGTCAATGGGGTCCATCTACTGACATTCTTCAGAATATCTTCTTTAGTGTTCAGCAGAAGAAAGAGACTGAGGGTGAGTGAATGATGACAGGTTTCAGTGGTGGGTGAGTACCCTTGTAAGTGCACTTCTCCCCTCGCTCTCTCAGCTCAAGCGGCACGCAGGAGAAGTGTGTTTCCCGGGAGGAATGTCTGAGCCCGGCGACACGGATGAAACACACACGGCTCTGAGAGAAGCTCAGGAGGAGATCGGCCTTCCTCCACACTCCGTGCAGGTCGTCTGCAGACTCTTCCCCGTCCTAAACCAGGTTCGCTCTTATATCTGTGTGTTTAATCTGATGGGTATTATTTGAACTGTAATGGCTCAAGCCCTGTGCACAGGCCGGGCTCCTGATCACTCCGGTCGTGGCTTTCATCGAGAGCTCGTTCGTGCCCCGTCCCAACGCAGACGAAGTCAGCGAGGTGTTCACTCTTCCTCTGGAGTTCTTCACTAAAGAGGCGGATCACTCCTGCTATCCGGTGCCCAGCGCCTTCGGCCCCACACACAGCTTCCTGTTCACGGACCCCCGCACCGGACACGTGCACCAGATCTGGGGTCTGACCGCGGCTCTGGCCGTGACCGTCGCGGCTCTCGCCCTCGGGAAGGAGCCGGAGTTCGAGCTCGGCTTCGACTTGAGCGACCCGGCTTCTGCCTTTAAAGACTTTCTGAATCGCAGGTTGAGCAAGTTATGAAAGCCTCAGATTCAGTGTTTCTGAGGAGCAAGGTCATTCTTCAATTATTTTTATAAGTTACAATGAGCAGAATTATTATCGTTAAAACATGACAAACTATTCCACACTTTTGACCAGTAGTGTTTATGCAATAATATATTAGATTTAATACAGACACCCTGAGATTTAAATATTTCATTCAATGTTTCTACTGGTGACTAAAGTGAAAATATCAGTAAAACTTATATGAAAATTAAAGATGTTGCCTTGTCAACTACCTGAAATAAACTAAGTTTATTTAAAGTGCTAAAAATGTAATCAAATCAAATGACAACTAAATGGAATTACTAACAATGACACAAGCTCCTAAAATGACTAAATGCATTCTAATGCAAACTAAAAGTATAATTCAAAATGTATGTTTTTAAATATATTCAATGCATGTTAACAGGTCTCAATGTCAGTAAATCGTCACATGACGGATAAACAAATATTTATGTTCTTTTAAAACAAGCCTGTTTATTTTATTATACGATTGTTTATTTTAATTTTATATGTTTTTCTATTTCGTTCATCAACTCCTGAACCTCCTGCAATCTCACAAATCAAACTCTTCACGTTCTGCGTTTTTCCATTCGTCCACTAGAGGTCGGCACATCATCACGTGCATACACTGAGTCTGGGCATTTTATGTTTTAGAATTAACAATTAAATATAATCATATTACAATGTTTTATTGGCTATTCTGTTTCACTAGTAAAAAATATGAGAGACTTTAAATCTATACATGAATAAAAGAGAATGCACAGAATCATAAGGCAAACACTTTATTTTAACAAATATTACAAAATAAATAGACATCTTCATGTTTGTATGTAATCTTATAGAAGTGAATGTTGTGATTTCTGGCAGGCACTTCGTTTCAGTTTCTACTGACCTGATGAGTCATTCCTTGTGTGTGTGTGTGTGTGTGGATCAGAGTGTTTAGTGTGTGTGTGTTTGTGGCACTGCATTCACTGACTCACAGAAGCGTGCTGGAAATACCACAGCTAAATCTACTGCTACTACCTACTTATTTTTTGCTTGTATTTGTTCCTTAGTGAACACGTTTGTCCTGTAAAGGAGTGACTGACGTCAACGGCGAGCTTCATGAACAGATGTTCAAACTCACAGGCACTGAATGTCTCTGAGAAACACACTTCTTCACACTGGACTCAGTGTTGGTGACCCGTGAGCCAGGATCAAGACCAGCGCCGCTCTAAATATGAGAGTTTGTTATCCGACACAGTGGCTTTTATACTTTTAGAAGTGACCAAATATTTTTTAAGATCACTGTCTCTTTAGTCAAGTTTTTCTTGTTTGTACTTTTATTATTCTAGGCTAAATTGGTCTCCAGTTCTTTTGATCCAGTCACTGAACACATTATCTTACCACCATATTACTTTAGTCTTGGTGTTGCCGCTATGGGGAATGGCCTCGGAGTGACCGCTGTCACATGCCAGTGCACATTTTAAATATTTTTTTTTGTATATTGTTATTTCCTATTTACTCATTCTATTTGTATTATTTTATTATCTGTCTTGTCACTGTTATTTTGTACTACACGTGCTAAGATGGACCATAGGTTACACAGCATCAGCTCTGTTGTCTTCTGAAGCCTTTAGTTTGTAGCGCATGACAAAGGAGAACAAGATTTTCAGGGAGTGTGTTCCTCCACTTTATGACAGCAGAGGACCCGCTCGAGCTCGATGTTATCTTTAGCCTTGCAGGAGCATCTGCGTTCAGTTCTCGAAGGAGATGACTGCGCTCACTGCTAACAGTTATCAGTGAAAAAGCTCCACTCGCACCTTTTCTCAAGGGAAGAGGAACGGGCGTCTGCACCCGTGGCTCGGGCGGGTCCGCTCAGGGGGATGTCCATTTCCCAATCCCTCTTGCCATTTCAGTCGATCTGCTGATTCGAAATCCCACTCTTTCTTTCTACCACACTAGCAGAGAGCATGTTGCTGGCGCATGATAGGGCATGATGGTGAAATTCTGACCTCTGTCTGCCCTGCATGTGGGGATCTGCATGATGTAATGCCTCACGCCACGTTCAGGTTGAATTGGACTTGGGCTTGTGAGAAGTGTGAAGTCACTCACGTCTGATTGGACGAGAAATTGGTGAGCCATCCGTTCCTTCACACTGAAGGTGGACCCCCATTTTTTCCTTTAAAACATTCAAATCATACAGATGTGGAGGCATTATGTGAGCAGGGGTATGTGAATGTGAAACTAAGCAGGACTTGAACCCTGGCCCATTCACATGGGAATAACAAGGAGGCTAAAGACCCCAGACCCTCACGTTAGTCGCTAGAGCGCCTCTGTTACACTCACCCCCCTAAACCTCACTCCCACCCGGGTCACGGCACCACTATAGTCCCTCAGCCCGCACTAAGCAGGACTCAAACCCGTCTGCATGGGAATTACAAGAAGGCTAAAGACCCCAGACCCTCACGTCAGTCGCTAGAGCGCCTCTGTTACACTCACCCCCCTAAACCTCACTCCCACCCGGGTCACGGCACCACTATAGTCCCTCAGCCCACTCTAAGCAGGACTCAAACCCGTCTGCATGGGAATAACAAGGAGGCTAAAGACCCCAGACCCTCACGTCAGTCGCTAGAGCGCCTCTGTTACACTCACCCCCCTAAACCTCACTCCCACCCGGGTCACGGCACCACTATAGTCCCTCAGCCCACTCTAAGCAGGACTCAAACCCGTCTGCATGGGAATTACAAGAAGGCTAAAGACCCCAGACCCTCACGTCAGTCGCTAGAGCGCCTCTGTTACACTCACCCCCCTAAACCTCACTCCCACCCGGGTCACGGCACCACTATAGTCCCTCAGCCCACTCAAAGCAGGACTCAAACCGTCTGCATGGCAATTACAAGAAGGCTAAAGACCCCAGACTCTCACGTTAGTCGCTAGAGCGTCTCTGCTACACTCACCCCCCCTAAACCTCACTCCCACTGGGTCACGGCACCACTATAGTCCCTCAGCCCGCACTAAGCAGGACTCAAACCCGTCTGCATGGGAGTGAGACGCTCCAACAAGGAGGCTAAAGCAACCCTTGATATCAGGGGAGTGAGGTTTTCACGCACAGCTCTGTTACATGAAGATGCCTCGTGAGGAAGAGATGCCTATCTCTCATAGACTGAGGTATCCTCATTTAGGTCTTACCACCTCGCGGGTCGTAGGTAAGGCACATGTGGCAGTGGGTCATGACGGTGGGGCAGACAAACTAAGCCAGCCTGCTTAGGGACGTGGACCAGGGGCAGAGGTTGTCACCTGAACATGCAGTTGCTCAACGGCTCCGGGCCAGCAAGACATCGGTCATTCGATGACAGTGATGACGGTCACAGAGAGGCACCTGTGTCTTAATCTGTCAGGAATCAAGAAGGAGAAAACTTTTCACCTTGATGCCCCGATCTCACCCTAGGGACACCCTGGCACCACCCTGCATGGTGAGGAGTTTCAGGCCATTTACACAAGTGCGTTTATGTTTTAAAAAGCATAACCTTTGCTACGATTACATCTGGCCTCAGACACCGGTCACTCGGAGGACTTTCCCCATTGTGTCTGTCAACACCAAGACACAGCATAGTGTCAGGGAATCGGGTTGCACACGCAACATAAGAATAAAAAACTTTAAAAAGGTAATTGCGACTTCTTATTTTACAGATTTGTGATATAAGGTTTTTTATATAAAAAACATGTTTATCTAATTGCACGTTTATATATCATATTATTTCTTAGAAATCTCAGAATTGTGGGATAAAAAAGTCACAATTACCTTTTTTTTATATATATATCAAGCTTCCATCTTGCACCATAAAAAAAAAGAAATTTCAAAATAAATGCAAATACATAAATTACAAATTAAAGCTTTGGTCACTCCAATATGCAGTGGATATTCATCATTCCCAAACGATCACAACATTGATCATTATATGTAAGCATTGTGTTTATAACTTCCCTCATAACACACGCAGGGTCATTCAAACACGGCCGAGGTCAGTCCGCTCTTCCGGAAGGTCTCCGCCACGAGTCGCGAGTGCTGGATTTTGGCCGAGAGCGCCTCGAACACGTCGCTCTGGTCTAGAGCCGTGGCGGTTCTGTAGATGAACATCCCCAGCGACTCCAGGCCTCGCATGCCCAGGTTCACACCGCAGCCTGACAGATCAGCAAACACATATTCATATTATAGATTTCCAGAGCACACAATGTCCGAATTCACTCACTCCTTCAAGTGTTACATATTAGTGGAGTAATGTAGGGAATAGTGAGGGCGATTTCGAACACAGCAACACATAAGGACATGCCTCACCGAACTTCATAATCTGGTCTCGCCATTCACTTAAAGCTGCAGTCCGTAATCTTTGGCGCTCTAGTGGTTAATAAACAGAACTGCATGCATCTTGCGGAGGAACATACTATTTTAGACCAACCGGTCTAAAATAGTACCAATATAAACACTTATTATAAGCGTATCGTAGTGATTCAGGATATGACAAAAAGACGGTTTGGAAAATGGATTCATGTTTGCTCATTTTATAATTTATGTAAATTTTTAACACAAAAAAAAGTTACGGACAGCAGCTTTAACGTGTATTGACTTTTTTAAAGTGTATACATTTTTTAAAAAGCTTTCCTGTTTTTGCATTACAAAATGTAGGTTCCATTTTCGGTTTTTATCATTTAAATGATATATAATTAGTAAATGAAGACTATCCATAAGCACAAGTATAAAAAAGAAACTTGTTGAAACGCTGCTGTTCTCACCGGTGTCGAAGTTCAGCACTCTCGCTGCTTCTCCCTCCACAGTCACGGCCACCCCGTCTCCCTCGATGTACGCGGCACTGACGCGCCTGTACGACAGCATGATCTCGAACAGCCTGCGACTGCACTGCATGTGGTGCAGCGTGAGCTCGCTCAGACGAGGCTCGATGTCCGTCTTGTACGCGTTGAACGACTGGTGGAAGATGTTCTTCATGATCTGAGTCAACACAGAGGTCAGGTGATTCGTTCAGTCTCCCTCCCTACATGCTTTATACTCCCTCTAAACACACACACACACACACACACGGTGGCTGTAACCAGGTAACAGTGAATTACATATCCTGCTCTGACGGCTGTGCCCTGACACATCTTGTCTCTTTTCTTTTTCAACCGCTCACATCTTTGTGCTATTTCTGTTCTTTTCTTATTTTTAGACTCTGTTTACAACTTTTGATATAAGTATTTTGTAAACCTTTTACAACTATCAAGAGATTGTGTTCACGAGAACGGATTTTTGCGCAGTATTGTTAGGAATTCCTCAATGACAAAAATTCATGACTGGAAGAGAAAAAGACAAACACTATACAAGCACTGTAAAAAGTGCAATAAGTTCAACCATAACCAAAGTACTCTCAGTATTCAAGTGCAAACAGAGACCAGAGCCTCCACTACACAGTCCAGAGATGGTTTGATATTGGGAGACTATTGTTTGCAGCCTAATTTGCGCACATCTCGTGTTTTACTTTAGTCGCTTACTTTAATTTCCGATCGCTCGTAGAGGGAGCGATGGTGCTGAGCGCGCATTCTACAAGATAAGACATTTATCAGACGCGTCGGCTCTGTTGCACAACGAATCCTCCGCCGTAGTCTTGTCAGTCATCTCGCCTCGCTCTCGTCATGTGATCAGTGGACATGACTCTTGCACTGTGCGACTGCAGCTCGTGCTGGATGAGCAGAGCAGATGTTTAGTTTATAATTGAAGCGACTCTTATCCAACTGAATTAAATGTTTTGTTATTCCTATAAAAAAGCAAAAGGACAGTGGAGGTAATGTAATGTAACATAGTGGTGGCATATTCTATGCTAATTTCATTCTCACACCCCATCATGGCGATATACACTCACCTAAAGGATTGTTAGGAACTCCATACTAATACTGTGTTTGACCCCCTGCCTTAATTTTACGTGGCATTGATTCAACAAGGTGCTGAAAGCATTCTTTAGAAATGTTGGCCCATATTGATCGGATAGCATCTTGCAGTTGATGGAGATTTGTGGGATGCACATCCAGGGCACGAAGCTCCCGTTCCACCACATCCCAAAGATGCTCTATTGGGTTGAGATCTGGTGACTGTGGCGGCCATTTTAGTACAGTCAACTCATTGACATGTTCAAGAAACCAGTTTGAAATGATTTGAGCTTTGTGACATGGTGCATTATCCTGCTGGAAGTAGCCATCAGAGGATGGGGACATGGTGGCCATAAAGGGATGGACATGGTCAGAAACAATGCTCAGGTAGGCCGTGGCATTTAAACGATGCCCAATTGGCACTAAGGGGGTAAAGTGTGCCAAGAAAACATCCCCCACACCATTACACCACCACCACCAGCCTGCACAGTGGGAACAAGGCATGATGGATCCATGTTCTCATTCGGTTTACGCCAAATTCTGACTCTACCAACAGAAATCGAGACTCATCAGACCAGGCAACATTTTTCCAGTCCTCAACTGACCAGTTTTGGTGAGCTCTTGCAAATTGTGGCCTCTTTTTCCTATTTGTAGTGGAGATGAGTGGTACCCGGTGGGGTCTTCTGCTGTTCAAGGTTGTGTGTGTTGTGTCTTCTTCACGAATGCTTTGCTGCATACCTCGGTTGTAACGAGTGGTTATTTCAGTCAAAGTTGCTCTTCTATCAGCTTGAATCAGTCGGCCCATTCTCCTCTGACCTCTCGCATCAACAAGGCATTTTAGCCCACAGGACTGACCCACACTGGATGATTTTCCCTTTTCACTCCATGTTTTGTAAACCCTAGAAATGGTTGTGTGTGAAAATCTCAGTAACTGAGCAGATTGTGAAATACTCAGACACCAACAACCATGCCACGCTCAAAATTGCTTAAATCCCCTTTCTTTCCCATTCTGACATTCAGTTTGGAGTTCAGGAGATTGTCTTGACCAGGACCACACCCCTAAATGCATTGAAGTAACTGCCATGTGATTGGTTGATTGGTTTTCCTAATAATCCTTTAGGTGAGTGTATCTCGTCACATTTTAATATCGCGGTCACACCCCTAATATTTTACATCAAACATTGTTTCAATGTTGTTTCACCACTGAACACCAACTGACGTCATGTCGGCTAGTAGGTCGAGCAGAATATCTTTAAGAATGCATAGAATACCCTGAACCTAAGTTGAAGTTTTCGAGACAAACAGATGCATGCTGGGATGGTGGCGCCTTACTGAAGAGTTGGCCGTGTGGCGCAGGAAATGCATCATTTTGGAGTCCGCTTCGGAAGTGCAGGCCAGAGCCATGCAGCGGTTCCGGAAGGTGCCGTATATCTTCAGGTGGAAGCCGGGCTTGGCCGCGGGCTGGCCGGAGCTGCGGCGGTCCTTCACGGTTTCAAGCCCGTACGCCGACAGGTCAAAGTACAGACTATGAGCACGGATCTCTGGTGTGGGAACCTAGAAAACAGAGTTCAAACAAATCTTTACCTTCAAGCTTATGTATAATTCAAATTTCACTATACCTGTAGCCCAATGATTGACAAACGAATTATTGCAGAGTAGAAAGATGAATCGCCTGTTCTATTTCCCATCTGGGGCAAAACTGGAGATCTTTTAGTCAGATGAAATGAGGACAGGAAATTTGATTGGACTGATGGGGGATGTAAGGGGAATCTTCCAACAGGCACTATTTGCTGAAACAATTGAATAATGCTGGCAGAAGCATCAGTACAGCACAATCCAGCAGGACATGTTCTGCCCATCAAGAGCTTGTCCGAACAGATTTACGCTCACTGCTGAATGGATCATGGATCGATTTTCAATATTTGAATATTTATAATAAACACTGCAATGTTCCAAAAAAAAACCCCAAAATTGTCAGTTTTGATTTCATGAACATTAAGCCTCAGAGAGATAGAAGTGGTCATGAAAATTATGGTCAATGGCCGTGAATCCTCAATATCCAGCGCCAAGTTTCAGGTGCATTAATTGACTGAAACCTTGCTTATCTCTGAACCTTATCAAGGTTGCTAAAGCTTCCTTGATGAATTACTGTATACATAACAAAGACTAACAGAACAGCCTGTCAGGGGACGCGAGCGGCCCTGGGTTATCTGCATTAGCTAAACCTGCTTTACCATCTGTTCAAACACAGAGCCCATTTACTAAAGCGAGAGAGAGAGAGAGAGAAAATCAATTATACAAAGCATCATTCTAAACCTGTGTAAAAAACAATCCAATTACAGACCGCATCACTGAAACATGTGCAGTTCATGCTTCTCGCTGGATCACCTGCATCCCCGTGGCAGAAATAGACTCGATTATTATTCATAATGGCTTAATTTCCTTTCCAGCATTCATAAAGTGAATCAGCCCAGTAGGACCATGATGACCTCATGAACACCGACCGTCAGGCTAACATTCATATTCAAGAACACAATGAGAGATTTCTGAGGATCGCAGCTTGAGAAGCGGAGCGGGATACAGGGGAATGATTTAAAAATAAAGGAAGAAAAAGGCATAATACATGGTCATTTTAACTTGAAAATGCTACTTTGTGAGATGACATTTAAAGGCCTTGTATGTGAGCGTGTTTTTGCAGCTCACCTGTCTCTGGTCCAGTCTCTCTATCGTGGCATTGGCCCCGTAAGCGTGGCACGATTCGACGATGTAATCGGTGCTGATGCCCAGCACAGAGCAGGAGTCTCCACACGAGCCGTCAGCGACCACGATCACCCGCGGCCACTCTGCCCTGGACATCTTCCTCAGGTACTCCTCACTGAACTACAGGAGAACCACACATCAGCGCTCTGGTGTTGTCAGATCCAGGGCAAACGCCTCATGCTTTTACTGGGGACCGATTATGCCCCCTTTCTACAATATGTAATATAAATCTCGGTTGTCATCGGAAGTTTCATTTTTGAAAACATGCTGTTTTCGTGCATGTATCTTTAAATGCAAATGAGCTGCTACTCCCCGCCCTCTTTCCAGAAAAGGGCGGAGCCTGTACAGCTCGTGCCTCAGTTACTCCAAGAACTAAAACATCTGTTTGGTTTTGATGATCATCTCTATCGCGGCCATGCTCACATGCCATTGCAGTTCTTCATCATCATGAAAGTTTATTATAAGTCATATCAGTCTAAACTTCTGAAATATGGTTTTCTGAGCGCACACTTCCGAAGCATTTGCACAGAAAGCCGGATGTCAGACGCAGCGTCTCGTGAGTTCTCTTTAGCGTCTTATTGTGCTTAAACTGTCAAAACACACAAAGTTCACATAAACACCGTCAACAGCACGGGGGAAAAAATCGCATGTGTATATATAGCCTATATGTGTGTATTAAAGTGACAGCAGCATAATATACAGTACTTACTGCTGTATATGCTGTAAATATGAATCAAACAACAAAAGAAAAACATAAAGTTTCTGCTCTTTAATGAATAACTACTGATAGGAGATAAACATGGCGGACTGTGTACACATCACTGAGGGGAGGAGCTATGCTAATAGGGCGGAGTCTGTCAGCTGTTTATGGGCGGGGCCTGTGCAATGTGACATCACACTGCATAGAAACTGCAAATGGCTTCTGAAACACTGTTTATAATTTATGGGGAGTACAAATGGGAGTGGAATGGGAGAATATTTGACATTGTTTTAACACCATGTAAAAGGGTCCCCTTTAAATTAAAATCTAGAAGAGATTTCTGAATAAATGCCTCCTATGTGTCTTTTTAGTGACTGATTGAAACGACAACACACGCAGTGCTCTTCAGCTCTTGAAAAAGTTAACCAATTATTTTAAATCAAATACATGCAACTGGACCAGTGTTGCCTGAATAGTAAATCTATAAGAAAAGTGGATTTAAAAATACACATTTTGAGTGTTGTTGTAGTGGATTGGATTCAGCCTTAAAGATGAAACGTTAGAAGAAGGATAGCCATCCTGTAACAGCAGACTTGTGTGTTCAGACTGTGTAAGAGCATCAAAGGTGGATCTGCACAGACAGCGACAGCTAGAGACTCGGTTTCTCATCGGTGGTTTGTTCTCCTCGGAGCAGAAGGACACTTTTACTCAACCAGGCGACAGCTTGTCACCCAGAATAGCTGTAAATGAAATGAAACTCAAGGCTGCTTGGTTTATTGGATGTG
The DNA here is from genome assembly GCF_016745375.1 of Pimephales promelas. Next base: position 8,837,753 of record NW_024121199.1, on the reverse strand, counting down.
AGCTCATCTAGATACATCAGAGACGTGGGATAAAGAGAGTCCGAGGCCAGAGAAATCATTTACTCAAACTGGATCTCGTTCCTCACTGTAAAAACATATTTATGTGAAATGCACACAATATGCAACAAGAAACACTTCAAAGCTAGTGTGTACACGTTCATCAAGGCGGATGTAGATTACCATTAGCAGTGTTTTATTATGATTATCCTCTTTTTTTATATTTTTATTTTATGCGACTTTTATTTTGACATCATGCTATCTGCACTGGGGGGACTATTTTCATATGCGCACGCGCTCACTCGTAAAAAGGGTAAACGCAAGAAGGCATGATATAAGACAATGCATGTTTAGAGTCTGTCAGAGGTTGGAAAATAATACTGTAAACGTAAACTAAAATGTTTTTCCTTTGAAGTGTTATTCCTCTGTAATTATTTGATTGGCAGTAATAGTTTGAGAATAGTTTACGAAGTTGCTAGATAGCTCTCTAACGTCCAAGTTAAGTTAATGGTGGCAGACTCCCCCTGGATCACTACTCTTTAGCACTCTTTGATATGCGGAGTGAGGTATGTGGTTCATTATAATGTACCGTTTCATATTAATTCATTGCATACGTTCATGTAAATGGTAATGAGATTAATTTCATGATGGCTGTTGCCTGCTATGCTGTTATCAATGTGATGCTAGCTTGCTATGGTGCATTTGTCAAAGGGTTATTTTGTTTCTGACTTAACTGCTTGTGTTATTTTCCTTTTAAGTTTTGACGGTGTTGGTGCCATGCACACTCGTCTGAATTAAAGTACGCCCGTATGGAAACACTCCCAAGCCTGTTTATTCCAAGTTGAAGGGCTGCTACAGTGGATGTTTGTTATCATTTGTTATCATTTTGGAAATAAAAGTGGTTATTTTTTACTTTTAATTAGATTTCAAATAAAAAATAAAATAAATTCATAAATGAAAGAACAATCTTGAAAAGTTGAGAATTTAAAGGGCTAGTTCAGCCAAAAACTTGTTCACCTTCATGTCATTCCAAACTCATAAGACTGGTTAACCTTCAATACACAAATTAAGATATTTGAATGAATATTTCCCCCCCATTGATGCAGTGTTCTGCTTTCCGTGTTTTAGGGGGCGCTATTACACATCCTCTCAAAGAGTACAGTATCTCAGAACACAGGAGAAGAAGCAGAAACAAGTGATAGAAGCATTGCTAACGCACATGTCAAATAACGCGATCATCAACATTTAACAGCATTTACATCAAAACTGCCCAGCGTTACTATACGAACTGGAAGGGCTAACGACTGAAGCTTTGTTGTATTGATAAACTCGATCTACTCATCTGTGTTTTAATCTTCGTTCTGAATCCCATCAAAGTGTTGGATAATTTTTTTTTTTTTTTTAATGAACCATACCCACTTTCAAAGTGCTGATAAAAAAATAATGCATTAAGCTAGAATAATGTTTTGTTTTGTATTTGAGGCTCTGTACTTTCTTTTGATGTATTGCATGTTCAGATATTAATAGAACAAAATATTCTGAGGGCCTGAAAATTTTGGCTGGCTGGCAACTTTTTTTACAATGCCGGCGGTGAAAGTGTTAAATGCTTCTGTCCCTCCATTGAAAGTCCAGGTAAACAGAACTTAGAAGATCCACATATATATGAATCAGTCTGTTTAATCCAAGGCTTCTGAAGAGATACGATCCCTTTAAATGATGAACAGATTTAATTCAGGCATGTAGTCACATATTAACAATGATCGGCACACACACACAGGTGTGTGTCGCACATCAAACCTCGTTGGTTGCCACATCATGCACACGTTTGAGCTGCATCATATGATGAGATGTGTGATGTCATATGCAAGTGCATTGCATTGTGGGATACAGTATTCTATGTAGTGCATTAAAAGTGAGCACTTTTGTCAAACATTTTGATCACTGCATGCTTCATACTGCATATGAAATAGTGTCTATAGTATGCTAGAATGACACTTCAGTATCTCTGGCATAATAAATAACCAACGATATTGATTTTCTCTGAAAGAATCTTTGCTTCAGTGACGAATAGCTTGTCCCTCGGTCAATATAAGAGTCCCACACAAACCCGTCTCGACTGGAAATGAGTCGCGTTCAGCACGCAGACACCCAGATAAGATCCAGCACTTTAGAGCAAACCATAAAGCACGGTTGGCCTTGACAAAAGCGAAAGAGAGAGCAAAAAGAGAATGGCCAATGGTTTATCCTTATTAATGCCTGTTAAATACGATCACCTCTTCATTATATGACAGACACATGACAGTTAGTTAGTTGGCACTAAATCTGTTTAATGAAAAAATGTTCTAATTTTCACGTTCACGTCCCGTCTGCCCAGCCAGAGACTGTTCACGTCCCGTCTACCCAGTCAGAAACTGTTCATGTCCCATCTACCCAGTCAGAGACTGTTTACGTCCCGTCTACCCAGCCAGAGACTGTTCACGTCCCGTCTACCCAGTCAGAAACTGTTCACGTCCCGTCTACCCAGCCAGAGACTGTTCACGTCCCATCTACCCAGTCAGAAACTGTTCATGTCCCATCTACCCAGTCAGAGACTGTTTACGTCCCGTCTACCCAGCCAGAGACTGTTCACGTCCCGTCTACCCAGTCAGAAACTGTTCACGTCCCGTCTACCCAGCCAGAGACTGTTCACGTCCCGTCTACCCAGTCAGAGACTGTTCACGTCCCGTCTACCCAGCCAGAGACTGTTCACGTCCCGTCTGCCCAGTCAGAGACTGTTCACGTCCCGTCTGCCCAGTCAGAAACTGTTCACGTCCCGTCTACCCAGTCAGAGACTGTTCACGTCCCGTCTGCCCAGTCAGAGACTGTTCACGTCCCGTCTGCCCAGTCAGAGACTGTTCACGTCCCGTCTGCCCAGTCAGAAACTGTTCACGTCCCGTCTGCCCAGTCAGAGACTGTTCACGTCCCGTCTGCCCAGTCAGAGACTGTTCACGTCCCGTCTGCCCAGTCAGAAACTGTTCACGTCCCGTCTACCCAGTCAGAGACTGTTCACGTCCCGTCTGCCCAGCCAGAGACTGTTCACGTCCCGTCTGCCCAGTCAGAGACTGTTCACGTCCCGTCTGCCCAGTCAGAGACCGTTCACATCCCGTCTACCCAGTCAGAAACTATTCACGTCCCGTCTGCCCAGTCAGAGACTGTTTATGTCCCATCTACCCAGCCAGAGACTGTTCACGTCCCGTCTACCCAGCCAGAGACTGTTTACGACCCATCTACCCAGTCAGAGACTGTTCACCCCTGTCTACCCAGTCAGAGACTGTTCACGTCCCATCTACCCAGTCAGAGACTGTTCACGTCCCGTCTGCCCAGTCAGAAACTATTCACGTCCCGTCTGCCCAGCCAGAGACTGTTTACGACCCATCTACCCAGTCAGAGACTGTTCACCCCTGTCTACCCAGTCAGAGACTGTTCACGTCCCGTCTACCCAGTCAGAGACTGTTCACGTCCCGTCTACCCAGTCAGAGACTGTTCACGTCCCGTCTACCCAGTCAGAGACTGTTCACGTCCCGTCTACCCAGTCAGAGACCGTTCACGTCCCGTCTACCCAGTCAGAGACCGTTCACATCCCGTCTACCCAGCCAGAGACCGTTCACGTCCCGTCTACCCAGCCAGAGACCGTTCATGTCCCGTCTGCCCAGCCAGAGACTGTTTACGTCCCGTCTGCCCAGCCAGAGACTGTTTACGTCCCGTCTGCCCAGTCAGAGACTGTTCACGTCCCGTCTGCCCAGTCAGAGACTGTTCACGTCCCGTCTGCCCAGTCAGAAACTGTTCACGTCCCGTCTGCCCAGTCAGAAACTGTTCACGTCCCGTCTACCCAGTCAGAAACTGTTCACGTCCCGTCTGCCCAGTCAGAAACTGTTCACGTCCCGTCTACCCAGTCAGAGACTGTTCACGTCCCGTCTGCCCAGTCAGAGACTGTTCACGTCCCGTCTGCCCAGTCAGAGACCGTTCACATCCCGTCTACCCAGTCAGAAACTATTCACGTCCCGTCTGCCCAGCCAGAGACTGTTTATGTCCCATCTACCCAGCCAGAGACTGTTTACGTCCCGTCTACCCAGCCAGAGACTGTTTACGACCCATCTACCCAGTCAGAGACTGTTCACCCCTGTCTACCCAGTCAGAGACTGTTCACGTCCCATCTACCCAGTCAGAGACTGTTCACGTCCCGTCTGCCCAGTCAGAAACTATTCACGTCCCGTCTGCCCAGCCAGAGACTGTTTACGACCCATCTACCCAGTCAGAGACTGTTCACCCCTGTCTACCCAGTCAGAGACTGTTCACGTCCCGTCTACCCAGTCAGAGACTGTTCACGTCCCGTCTACCCAGTCAGAGACTGTTCACGTCCCGTCTACCCAGTCAGAGACCGTTCACGTCCCGTCTACCCAGCCAGAGACCGTTCATGTCCCGTCTGCCCAGCCAGAGACCGTTCACGTCCCGTCTGCCCAGCCAGAGACTGTTTACGTCCCGTCTGCCCAGTCAGAGACTGTTCACCCCTGTCTACCCAGTCAGAGACTGTTCACGTCCCATCTACCCAGTCAGAGACTGTTCACGTCCCGTCTGCCCAGTCAGAAACTATTCACGTCCCGTCTGCCCAGTCAGAGACTATTCACCCCTGTCTACCCAGTCAGAGACTGTTCACGTCCCATCTACCCAGTCAGAGACTGTTCACCCCTGTCTACCCAGTCAGAGACTGTTCACGTCCCGTCTGCCCAGCCAGAGACTGTTTACGACCCATCTACCCAGTCAGAGACTGTTCACCCCTGTCTACCCAGCCAGAGACTGTTCACGTCCCGTCTACCCAGTCAGAGACTGTTCACGTCCCGTCTACCCAGTCAGAGACTGTTCACGTCCCGTCTACCCAGCCAGAGACTGTTCACGTCCCGTCTACCCAGTCAGAGACTGTTCATGTCCCATCTACCCAGTCAGAGACTGTTCACGTCCCGTCTACCCAGTCAGAGACTGTTCATGTCCCGTCTACCCAGCCAGAGACTGTTCACGTCCCGTCTGCCCAGCCAGAGACTGTTCACGTCCCGTCTACCCAGTCAGAGACTGTTCACGTCCCGTCACGTCCCGTCACGTCCCGTCTGCCCAGTCAGAGACTGTTCATGTCCCATCTGCCCAGTCAGAGACTGTTCACGTCCCGTCACGTCCCGTCTGCCCAGTCAGAGACTGTTCATGTCCCGTCTACCCAGCCAGAGACTGTTCACGTCCCGTCTGCCCAGCCAGAGACTGTTCACGTCCCGTCTACCCAGTCAGAGACTGTTCACGTCCCGTCACGTCCCGTCTGCCCAGTCAGAGACTGTTCATGTCCCGTCTGCCCAGTCAGAGACTGTTCACGTCCCGTCACGTCCCGTCTGCCCAGTCAGAGACTGTTCATGTCCCGTCTGCCCAGTCAGAGACTGTTCATGTCCCGTCTACCCAGCCAGATACTGTTCATGTCCCATCTACCCAGTCAGAGACTGTTCATGTCCCGTCTGCCCAGTCAGAGACTGTTCACGTCCCGTCTACCCAGCCAGAGACTGTTCATGTCCCGTCTACCCAGCCAGATACTGTTCATGTCCCATCTACCCAGTCAGAGACTGTTCATGTCCCGTCTGCCCAGTCAGAGACTGTTCACGTCCCGTCACGTCCCGTCTGCCCAGCCAGAGACTGTTCACGTCCCGTCTGCCCAGTCAGAGACTGTTCGCGTCCCGTCACGTCCCGTCTGCCCAGTCAGAGACTGTTCATGTCCCGTCTACCCAGCCAGATACTGTTCACGTCCCGTCTACCCAGCCAGATACTGTTCATGTCCCATCTACCCAGCCAGATACTGTTCACGTCCCGTCTACCCAGCCAGATACTGTTCACGTCCCGTCTACCCAGTCAGAAACTATTCACGTCCCGTCTGCCCAGCCAGAGACTGTTTACGACCCATCTACCCAGTCAGAGACTGTTCACCCCTGTCTACCCAGCCAGAGACTGTTCACGTCCCGTCTACCCAGCCAGATACTGTTCATGTCCCGTCTACCCAGCCAGAGACTGTTCATGTCCCATCTACCCAGCCAGAGACTGTTCATGTCCCGTCTACCCAGCCAGATACTGTTCATGTCCCGTCTACCCAGCCAGATACTGTTCATGTCCCATCTACCCAGCCAGATACTGTTCATGTCCCGTCTACCCAGCCAGAGACTGTTCATGTCCCGTCTACCCAGCCAGATACTGTTCACGTCCCATCTACCCAGCCAGAGACTGTTCACGTCCCGTCTGCCCAGTCAGAGGCTGTTCACGTCCCGTCTACCCAGTAAGAGACTGGAGATGCCCATTCGTGTGGCCACAAAGACACTTATGGACTACTTGAAACGTCTGGCTCGGATCCTGGACATGCCGGTATCTGCTGTTCCTGAGCCGGGAGCCAGTGCCAGTGTCTGTTCCAGAGCCTCTGCCATGGCCGCATGAGGTGACGTCACCACCCTGGCCGCCCTAGGGGCCTTCACCCCCCTTGTTGCCCGATGGGGTCTTCACCACCGTGGCCACCCAAAGGGTCTTCACCATCCTGGCCGCCTGATGGAATGTCTTCTCCTTCGCCGCCCGGTGGACTCTCTGTTTTGCCCTGGCCGCCCGATAGACTCTCTGTTTCGCCCTGGTCCCCGGCTAAACCATCAACCCCTGTTCCTGTTTCCCTTCATGGACCTGGCCTACCATCCCTTCCCCTGATCCTCCACCATTCCACCTCCCTCCTGAACTCTTGTGTTATGTTTTAGTTGTTGTCATGGAGCATCTGGTAGCCGCTCCGTAGGGGGGGGGGTTATTATGTCACAGAGTCTGGTTTGTGTTTCCACGGGTGTCCACTAGAGTTTCTCTTCCCCGCGGTATCACCCTTTAATGAACTGCATTCCCCACAATCCTTGACTGTACCAATCACTGTTCTCAGCTGCACTCAGCAGTTCCCCGTTAATCATTGTACCCAGCTGTTCCTTGTTAGTTCTTTGTTAGATCTGTATGTATATATTCCTTGTCTGTGTCAGTATGTGCTACGGAGTCGTTGTTTGATGTCACCACTTCGGAAGTCTGTTTTCAAGCTTGTTCGTGTTTTATTTTTCATGTTTGGTTTGATTATTTGGATTTTGGCCCCTGCCTGGAAGACTACGATTTTGGATTGCCCTTATTAAATAAACTACTGCGATTGGATTTCTTTTCCTGTGTGTGGTAAGTGACAGTCAGACCTGAACATGTGTGAACATAAACCTCTGAGGAGAAATGGACCTGATTCTATTTAATGTAATAAGTAATAATGGTAAAACTTTACAATAAGGTTCAGTAGTTAACATTAACGCATTAACTAACATGAACTAACCATGAGCAATACATTTGTTACAGTATTTATTCATCGTTGTTAATGTTAGCTAATAAAAATATAGTTATTCATTGTTTGTTCATGTTAGTTCACAGTGCATTAACTAATGTTAACAAATACTACCTTTGGTTAGTAAATGTTGAAAATAATATTAATTAAGATTAATAAATACTGAAGAAGTATTGTTAATTCTTAGCTCATGTTAACTAAGGCAGTGATCTAATGTTAACTAATGAGCCGAATAGTAAAGTGTTACTGTAATAACTTATTTTGCTTGCACCTTTAAGACGTGAGTGTATTCATCGTCATCATCCTCATCATCCATAACTTTTTCAAAACTACTTTTCAAGGTAAACAATAAATATCTTTTTACAAATATCAAGCATTTCTGAATCATGCATATCATTATGTTTACACATGTGACATCATGAAATAAAAAGCTGTCTTGTCTTAGCTAGTTTACCAGCTGTGTGATCAGGCCAGAGCTATAGCTCATTATCTATCAGCTTAATGCATCATGTAATTATGAGTAGGTCAGGACAAGCAGGTGACTAAAATAATCAGGTTCTAACTTTACGAAGTAGTTCTGGTTGTTTTGCGAGAAACGAACCTTTGTGCCCAGATGGACTTCGACGCCCCCCTCCCGCTTGTTCTGCTCCAGGATGCTCAGCAGATACTCCTGAAACACGCCGATCTTGGTGAAGAAGTGCTCGTTGTGCCAGCAGCCCTCCATGTTGTCGAAGTCCACGCCGAGGTCCAGGAGGAAGCGCACGCTGCGCGGGTCCAGCGCGATTTGCTGCGGTCTGCAGAGCAACGCGCTCCGGTAGCGCGCGTCCAGCAGCGTCAGCTTCAGCACCTTCCCGGAGCGGACAGCGACCAGCGCCGCGGTGAGCCCGACCGGACCCGCGCCCACGACCAGCACCGAGACCCGCGCGCGCCACACGCGGAGCCCGGACAGGCTCAGCTTCAACAGCGCGTACACGAGCACTGCGAGCCCGGTGCCGAGCGCCGTGTCGAGCGCCAGAGTCCGGTACTGCTGATCCGCGGGGCTCTCCGCGCTCATTCCGCGAGCAGATGAAGACAAGACCGCGCGCTTCACCGGTGGAGGAGATCTGCCACGGTACACGTGAACACTGAACGCGCTCTCGCTCTCTCCCCCCCACACACACACACACAAACACACGCACACTCTCACTCTCTCTCTCTCTCTCTCTCTCTCTCTCTCTCTCTCTCTCACACACACACACACACACACACACAAACTCTCTCTCTCTCTCTCTCTCTCTCTCTCTCTCTCTCTCTCTCTCTCTCTCTCTCTCTCCTTCTTCAGTAGAAATCAGTCTGTACAGATGCGCGTCGCTTTCTTTTCTGAGCGCACATCAGGTCATTGTGTCTGCCTGTGAAAATCATACAAAGTTTTCAGCATTTTAAAAATAACTTTTGAAAAAAGAACGCCTGCTCGGTGTAAATGCGCTTTTCGAGCGATTCTGTAAATTTTCTTTTCGAGCGATTTCGCGTTGCCGTAAGCAGAATTAGTCGTGTTCCCTCAATAACTTCTGTTATGAGTAAAATATGGTCTGTGGGAAACATTTGAAAAGAATTTAAAGGGACAGTTCAATTCTGTTTACTCAGCGTCCTGTGTCCTTCTACTCCTGTGTGACTTTAGGGGAGACCGTTGTAGCATTTTTGACCTTTCTGTCTATATCTTTGAGTACGTTAAGCCAGCTATTTACAACAAGTGTCTGCTATCAAATATTAATACATATATTATCTTTGCAACAGAAATGCATGGTTTAGTTTGCATGGTTTAGTAATGACATATTTTAGTAATGTTTAGTAATGACATATGAGGTCCACCGGAGAGATATTCAACACTGAGTTTGGCAGAATACTGAAGACAGTTCAAAAACACTGGGGGTGGACCGTTTACTGTCAGTTTTTACGTATTTATCACTGTTATTTGCGCCCATAAAAATATGATTTTATTATGATTTTATTTAAAAAAGAAATACTTCATTTGAATAGTAGCCTACAAAACTTGATAAATAAACGGCCTTGAAAAATAGTCACATTTGTATATGTTGAACATTTTATTTTTGTGAATTTTTCATAACAATAAATCTTAAATTTTACAACTTTAAGAAAAAATAGACCAAGCTGAAGTCTGTGCTCCGACGCATTCACGATTTATGACAGTTACGTGTACATTTTATCAAAAAGTGAATAGATGGATTATAACTAGGCCTACTGCATGAATGCAATTTAGAACCATAAAAAAATATAAAAATAAAATAAAATCATTATCAAACTAAATAGTACAACCATTTCATTGAAATAAAAGAAAAAGAAAAATCTGTAATTTTTGACCGAAAGGGTTAAAATGGATATTTTGGTCCCTGATTCTGATTGGTTGAGCCCTGCATGTCTATAGACATAGGCTACACCTGTGAAATATTAAAATAAATATTTGTATAACTGTTTTATAAAAGCAATAAGCCAGTGAGGTGTGTATGGAGCAAACATAAAACATGAAATGTAGGTTATAAAGCACGTTAGGGAAAACTACTCGTGAAAGCATGAAATTTCAAATTCAAGAAAGCTAATTTTAGAATTAATTTCTTTTTCGCGTACAGTAGACAATTAACTCTAATGGTGGTGAATGAGGATATGGAATTTGGAGTATTTAATATAAAAATAGCATTCAAGTGTTATTGAACATTTATTCTGCATTAGACACTAAACAGAGTTTAATGCAGAGTTTCTTACGCCGTTAATAACATCCGTCAACACCGCACAGAAATGACTGCGTTTCTTGACAATGTCAACAGAGGAATCTGAGCGCACTATGTTAATGAATCAATAACATGCAGAAAGAACACACACATTCTCCCGTAGCAGTCCCACAGTATTTTGCTGGTCTCTGGTGTCTGTAACATCATCGGCCCACTGTAGGTTATTTTTAGAGTCAGCTCGTCGGGTTCGAGACCTGATGTTAGGCTACTCCAGCTTTTATTGATTCTCCAGAGCTAAAACTGTCAAGCCGATGAAACCCAGTCTCAGATTAAACTGTAATAAATTACTCCTCTACCTTCCAAGCCTCCATCAGGAACGGTGTATTGCATTCTGCAGTGTTTACAGCGGTGCCGAGTTGTAAAGTGCATATTTAACAGTGGAAAAAATCTGTAATAGTCATAAACGGTGAATGCATCAATGACAGTCCCTTTAAGGCAGTGGTCCTCTGTCAGACGCGTGTGTGTTAGACACACCCGAGGTGAGGTCAAACACACTGATTCAGTTTATGATCCCAAAACTAAAGAGCCGTTATTCAGTAGGAACAACAGTTGTTGAGGGGGCGAATTATCAAATAAAAGCAAGTTTCCGTCGCTTGTTTCCACTAGGGAATAAAACAAGTAATTGTGACTTTTAATCTCACATTATGACTTTGTTTCTTTGCAAGAAGAAGCAAAATGGCACTCAGTTTGTTACTCGCTGTATGTGAGGTGTTACTAGTGATGGCCGGTTCGTGAACGAATCGTTCTTTTGAACCGGTTCTTTTTAGTGAACCGGTCGAACCAGTACACTAAATCGGACTGAATCGTTCGAAACAGTTCGCGTCTTGCGTCAGCGCTAAACCACAAGTTACTAAAGTTACTCACTTTCAGACATGCCTGACAGTCCCTCCGAATCGAAATAAACCAATATCCAGAAGTACATTTTATTCCAGTAACTCAAAAAGTTCACTGAACGGAGACATATGTTGGTTCTGAGAGAAGTGATGAGCACGAGCAGCTGATACTGCGCATGCGTGTACTACCGAACGTACAGATACAGCGGTCGGATAACCAGTACAGAACCGAGAAGAACTGTTTCTTTCGGACACGTTCGACATATTGAGAACTGATGAGTTGATGAGCTGAGCATGCGTGCATTTTTTTTCTGAGGGACGAAATGTACGTTTCCACGTCTTTAGTTGAACATCAGTAAGTGTAACAAAAAAAAAAAAACATTTTGGAAACATGTTTATCCCATTACTGTATCACTGTATTATTTTAACGATTGGAAATAATGATTGGATTCTAAAACTGTCAAACTACTAAACATTTATTATTATACTAAAATAATATTTTCAGGAACAGCTCATTTAATTTCTAAGTAACAATATTATAAATCTTTGATGTAAACTCTTGCCAAGGTTTGGTGCACTGCTTAGTAAATGTTTATGTGTTAACATAACGAATTAAACATATATGTTTAATTCGTTATGTTAACACATTATAAACATGATGTGCCTATCATATCACATACACTATATTGGAGACAGACATGCATCGATTTTTTAGTTTTGTCGACTGTATATTCAGGTTTCAGCTCAGCACAGGCCTATGCTATGGTTCTCGAGTCGAGAACTGGTTGTTGCAGCTCTTGAATCACTAGTGCAGAACCGAGAACTGTTTCTTTCGGACACGTTCGATACGGAGAACCGATGAGCTGGAGATACTGCGCATGCGTGATAGCACCGTCTCTGAACAGAACTTTCTTTCGGCCGGCTGATCCTGTGCACATGAGCACGCAGTAGTACGGGTGAACCCAGGACTTAAATGAGAGGGCGAATCGGCGAAATGTAAGTTTATTTAATAACAAATAAAATGATGAAGACCATTTATGCATTTTATATATTTAAAACATGTAAAACATCCGCGTTAGCACATCGCCTAGGCTGCAGCAGGGTTCGTTTTCAAAATGTAAATGTAAGAAACTTATCCAAGATGATTATGACAATGCATACTATTATTTAACTGAAGTTGTGATTACAAATGCCTTTAATTTGAAGTATTTTTGTCCGCCGGGATGATAGAATTGACGTCATTACGTGATGACGTAAAAGAACTGGTGAACCGGTTTTTTTGAACCGGTTCATTAAAACGAACTGTCCGAAAGAACCGGTTCGCGGAAAAGAACCGGACTTCCCATCACTAGGTGTTACGCCGCCTTCACACTGGCAGTTGAAATCAGCTCCGTAATACGCAATACGTTCCCAACGGACGTCGTACTACACAGTGAAAAGCGTCGGACGCGGGTAGAACAAAAATGGCGGAGAGATTAAAGTTTGATTCTGTCAGTTCTGTATGATCTCTTTGATGAGGGTTATGCTGCGTGAGGAAAGTTGCTCAGGACGTTGACATGTCAGGTCGGCTAAAAAATGTGATATAGTGGTCAATAGTTTAATATCTACCTTCAATTTAATTGTATTAACTGCCCTTATAAACGTTAGAAAGTCATGAAAATAAAAAAAAGACATCACAACTTATCGTTATAAAATCAATATTTATTTTATTAAAAGTTAATAATTCAGGTTTGTTTATCAGTACCATAGCAGGAATTGTCGGATAGGAACCGTCCGTAGCTTTTCGCAAGAGTTCGAATTTTTGAACGCATCCGGATGACCAACGGACACGATTTTCTTCGCACCGCACTCGGTCGGACCCGTTTCGGACCCATTCGCATGCAATCTGCGAATCTCCATAGGAAATGAATGACTTCCGGTCATTTCGCAGCCGCATCGGAGCTGATTTCAACTGCCAGTGTGAAGGCGGCGTTAGTGCACAGACATGTGTCACGCATGCGTATCAGTACATTGGATCAGTCTTAAAGTGACAGCAGCCTAATATATCCTGTCCTAGGGCCTACATGAGTGCTGAGAACCCGGTGAAAGACTGGCTCTTACAACGTCAGATGACATTTTTAAACAGGCGCTATCTTTATTAATGAACCACAAATTTGAGCACAAATTCGAACAACTACATTGTCGACTGAAAAACTATTCAAACTAAATTTCGTGACAGAATAACAGTTGTATTTTTAAATTTCGCTGCTTCTCTTGTCTGTCTATGCGCGGAAGAACCATCGTACGATGTATATGACGTCATTGACATTTTAAAAGACTTTTTAAAGCAAATAAGTGACTCTAAAAAAATCGAACACAATTCCTTTGGATCTCCTTTCGAATACAACATTCAAATTACTAGACAAAAAATGATATCCCGAGAAGTTTTTTGAGGGGTATTGCTCCATAGACCTCCATTCATTCTGCACTCCGCCCGTGAACGCCCTCATATGGACACAGAGTGGAACTGCAACCAGTTCAGGACCCCATAAAGACAAGCTTTCTGTTGTGTGTAGATGTCATCTTCAGACTTTCACCCAGGCTTGTTGCAATCGTTGGTCAGTCTTCGGTCTTTGTTCTGCTTTCAGCCCAGCATGAGGAGGCTCCATCAGATGTGTTGCAGTGTTCATAGATATGCTAATCATCCATCAACACTTCACACCTCCACAAGAACAGAGGAGTCTGGGGAGCAAACGAGTGGGACGGCAGTCTGGGAGCGTCAGGACACTGGATATGAGCTTAGGTCACAGCAGGGATCCTGACAAACAGCAAGAGCAGACGCATGGCATCCGTCATCGGTCAGAGCTTTGATATGGTCAGATTAACATTTGTCTCAGGCAAAAACCTAGCCTGGGAAAACCCAGACAACTTCTGGCAAATTTAGATTTGCTCTGAAAGTTAGTCGGGCAAAGAGCTCATTCAATCCCATTTCCAATCCGTCGAAATCGAGGCACCAATCAGAAACGTTGGGGCGGGCTTTACACGATAACAACAGCGCTGGGATTTTGAAGCAGATTTAGTAGCCTACATTACAAAGATGGATGCCGTCGTCGAACATCACTCGCTCGAGTCAGCTATACCGTCTGTTTTAAGCGATTTGAACCTTTCCTTTTTGTTAAAAACCAGAGCAAAGAACAACACTCGGAGATGTTTCTCCACCGCTCTGCATACGTCATCTCTTTCATTGCTCTGATTGGTTTTAGGTCTATCCACGACGTCCGTTAAAAAAATAATTTGTCTATGATGCTTTGCCAGACTATAACTCAGTTACAACTCAAATTGCCCTCAAATTGATGAACTTAAAAGGTCTGAGAATAAAAGAAGTTTTATTCGTTGTTCTGAAAACATTGAAGTAAATTGCATTATAACAAAACAATTAGCTGGTTTAAAACCTTTTTCATGAAGAGTATCAGCAAAATATTAGCTTCTTTATATTACTATTTTGAACCAATAATCGGAACAAAAGGCAGTTGAAGGATGATGTGTATAATTCATATATTTATCTGATTCCAATATAATGAATCTGACTCCATTAAAGTGGTTAACCTCTTATTCTTTAAAGGTCTTTCTTAGAACTGATGTAGGATTTAACCTGAACGCTTAGATAACGAAAGTTATAATCACTTAGCTTTCAACAGCATCAGTGATAAAAGGAAGGATTCTCAAAGCCTTTAAAGCAGGCAAACTGTATAGAGAACGTATAACGAATATCGCACCGTTGTGCAGACGAAGTTGTAAAAGCCTTTCTATAGTATGAGGTTATGCCCCGGTGTGCCGGGGTTAAAGAGTTCTCCTGCCCACATGTGCCCCAGCTAACAGGGAACGTTCCCAGAACATTCACTAACGTTCTTTAAAAGTTGTGTAAATGTTAGGACAAAACGTTATTAAAATATTGTTTTCGGAACGTTCATATAACGTTATTAACGTTCTTGTAACGTGGAGAGAAAACGTTCTGTTCTTAGAACAACGTTCTTGGAACGTCTTTATCACGTTATTTGTATTTGATGAACGTTCTCATTACGTTGATAAAAAACGTTCTTAGAACAACGTTATCGGAACGTCTTTATCACGTTATTTGTGTTTGATAAACGTTCTCATAACGTTCCAGCAACATTATACTAACCTTAGGATAACGTTCTAACAACATTATGCTAACGTTCCAGCAACGTTCTGCAAACATTAAGACACCGTTCCAGCAACGTTAAGCAAACTGGACATTTCCACGTTTTTAGAACATTTTAAATTAACGTTCCCACAACCAAAATGGAACGTTAGAAAAACGTTCTCAGAACCTAACTTTGTTAGCTGGGGCTCAGCCCTACACTGGGACAGAACAGGTTTAACAATTCATTTGTGCTGGTATCAATTAAACAGTTATATAAGGACTAGTCAAATTTAATAATCCTAATATATATTGCGGCAGCCCACGTGTGTGGTGAATGTACGTGAAAGTCATATGATGTGTGTACATTTTTGTGAATGTGATTTTAGAATGATTCTAGGTGTGACGGATGATGTAGAAATGTTGATTATCAAATCCACAACCAATTTCCCATTAGGGACAATAAAGAATATTTTTTATTAAAAAAAATTCTGGGAAATTCGAGTGCTTCTGGATTTGAGATTGGCTTTTGAGTTTGTGGACCACAGGCTCTTTTACCTCGCCAGGAGCGCTCTATCGGGACCACAGGTACGGCACTGAAGGGTTCCAGTCTTTTTTTATGTCTAATAGAAGTTTTCCCATAAGTTTAGGTGTCCACTCATCCTCGACGACCTACCTCACTTGTGGTGTACCACAGGGTTCGATCTTGGGACCGCTACTATTTTCATTATACATGCTACCTATGCGGTCAAAGGAAGCCTCTCTTCGTGAACTCAAACTGTGTCTCACCAAAAGTCTAATCTACTCAACGATGACAAAACACTAATTATTCAATTAAGATCACAGGGATGGAAATGCTATCGATCTTGGCACCCTCCCGCCGCACCTCTGATGCTAAACATTTAGGATCTTACTGAGATAGTGGTCTGAAGTTAGACAAACAAACCTTGCTCATGCTCACGGGAAGCCACAAACGAGATCGAATGACACCGATTTAACGCTCTCTGCACTGGCTGCCGGTGAGATATCGAAGCCGTTATAAAATGGGACTTTTTGTGAACAAAGCTCTCAACCATCTAGCTCCCAAATATCTTTCTGATTTAAATGTTTTCCACAATCCATCCAGATTGCTTAGATCTGGAAATTATAACTTACTGTCTGCCTTACTGTACAACCTCCATCCATCAGGACAGACTTCATATTGAATATAAATAAATATTAAATACTAATTATTGTTTGAGCGTTTTTGCTCTTATTTTGTTTTTCTATTTTGTTTTAAATGTGCTTCATAAATAAATTGAATTGAATATATAGGCCTATGAGTAACTAAACCTGACTAGGCCCATTTAATTGAGTAAACCTATATCCAAGCAGTTCAAGTAATGATTTATGTGATCTTGTGCTTGATCAGTGTCAGGTCTGTTCTCTCTGGTTTCTGAGATTTGCTCTCAGGTCCATCGAGTCGTCTTCCCTTTGAGAACGCCCCCTTAGCTACTGTTGCCATGGGCTCAGTGTTTCACGGCCAACTCTTTTCTTTATGGGTGCTTCAAACCATTGAAAGAGGCTCTCTGACTAAAATAGGATTGAATTGAACAGTCGAGAGGTCGCAGAACTTTCTTTATCGAGTCAGAAATAAAAGGTTTAGCGCTACGCATCGGATGCTGACCGGGCGGCCTTGTCATTTTGATTGCAGATCTATAATTATCACGCAGCTGAGTGTGGACAATTCAGCATGATTGATTAAAAGATTGTGTGTGAAGCTTAACCACCACATCACGTGCTATTGCAAAAACAATGGCTATCCCTTATTATTTCCGTTTTGGAGAATCGGTGGCTAATTTGTGTGAATCTGTACGATCTGCTAACACTGATTATGAGAAACAAACTTGTTCTGGTCATATTTTCTGAAATCATGAAATCAAATGACATGTCACATCTCTCCTCACTGGACATTCATCAGGGTAAGTGTGCTGATCTGGCTCGTACTGAAGATCAATGTCTCGCTTTGACCTTTATGATAATAAGTTGGGTGGCTAATAGAAGATGTGCAAGCAGCTCAAACTGAACGTGTCTAACATTCATTAAAGGAGGGACTCAAGGCAACCACCTTCAACCCCCTAGCAATGCCATAGTAAACTCCAGAACACCCTAGCAACCACATAGAAATGCCCTAGCAACCACCTAGAACATGAAACATTAAAACATGTTAAAAAAATTACATTTAGTAAATTCATAGTGACGCCCTGGCAACCACATGACAGTGCGTTGAAAACATTCAGAACCCCTCACAACCACAAAGCAACATCCTAGCAACAAACCAGAACACCATAGCAATATTACTTTTTTTATACTTTATTAGTCCCATTGCTGGGAAATTTGTCTTGGACAACGTGCAAAATCCGTACATACAAACAGCATACATACAAAACGAATATTGCAATTCCCTGGCAACCACCCCGAGAACACCAATGCGTTGGCAACTACCTAGCAACGTCATAGCAACAATATAGCAAAACTTTACTGAGGACCCAGAACACCTATCAACCATGGTGATGCCCTGTAAACAACTTACAACATCATCACAGTGAGTTTTTTTTACAAGCAAACAATACCCTAGCAACCGTCAAGAAATGCCCTAGCAACCATCCACAATACTTTAACATCTAAACAGTGACCTGCTAAAAACGGATCAGAACAACTAGCAGCTGCATTGCGAAGCCCTGGAAACCACCCAGAATGCCCTGTAAACCACATAGCAGCATGTTCACAGCTCAAAAGACTTAGCAACCATGTATCAACACCCTGGCAACCGCCAGAACACCCTAGAAACCACATAGCAATGCCCTAGCAACCACCCAGAACCCGAAGACCACATAGAAACATGTTGGAAAGAACTCTAGTAACTACACAGCGATGCCGTGGCAACAACCTAGCAACTATTTAGTAAGCACAGAGTGACACCTTAACAACACCTACAGCCCCTAGCCACCACACAGTGCGGTTAGGAGATGACAGAAAGATCATGGCAGTGAGTTTTTTTACAGGCCCACAATATACAATGCCCAAGGAACCATTCAGAACACCCTAGCAACCTCATAGCAACATGCTAAAACCACTCAGAACACCTAGCAACCGTACAGGGATGCCCTGACAACCATCACAGCAGTGGATTCAGGATTCATAGGTAGACAGCACTCTTTTCACACTGAAAGGTCCTCAGACTCTGATTGGAGGAGTTTCAGATGGCAGTTTCACCCCCTCCAGCAAACGCGTGTCACTCTTCACGCTCCTGGCAACCAGAGCGGATTGATCCGAAGAGACTCCAGGTGTTCATGAGACCAGGACGGAGGAGTCTCTTAGCAACACCATATTACTTCTCTGATCAGTGTTACTCACACACTGACGATTGTTCCTGCCATCATAAATAGCCAAAATGACTAATGGTTTGCCAGTGTTTCTTGAACAATGAAAATGAACCCCATTTGCCTTCTCATTACATGTTCCTGGTTCCTCGCCTCAGCAACTATCACTAATAATAACATCTTTACGGCAATGTTGACCAGTTGCTAAGAGATTCTGTGGTTTAAAATCTCAGTTCATTGTCCACGATGTCAGGACTGCGGGTCACGTCTGACGACTGCAAACCAACACGACAGTGAAGAAACAGGACATGGTGTGACGATGTTCTGGCATGCATTAGCGGATTTCCACAAACGGGATCGTTTATCATTGTAAGGAAGTCCACTGGGGGCAAGTGTAGATGAGAACCCAAGCACAGTTTATTTAGGATAACGTGAACAAACAAAACAAAAGCGTGACATGCACACAGAGCTTACCAGACAGTGATTACACAAATAAAACTTGACCAAGACACATGGCAAACATGAGGGCTTAAACACACAGTACTTCTCTCGCATTGTGTCCGTTTCTGACGCACACCATATGGGGAACGCGATTCAATAGTGCGCCGTACAACTAGTGCAGACTGGTTTAGGCAGTCTGAGGGGCGGGACGTCTAAGGCCCTGTTTACACCTGGAATTAAGATGTGTTTTGGTGGATCGGATCACAAGTGGACGATGGAGACTCAGTCCCGTTTACACCTGCTGTTTTAAAGGGTTAGTTCACCCAAAAATGAAAATTCTGTCAGTATTTACTCACCCTCATGTTGTTTCAACCCCGTTAGACCTTTGTTCATCTTTGAACACAAATTAAGATGTTTAAGATATTAAGATCGCTCCTGCATACTAGTCCATAGGCTTCTTGAGGGAATGACACTTGTCGGCCTCGAAAAGTTATTAAAGACATCGTTAAAATAGTCCAAGTGACTACAGGGCTCAATTTTAACTTTATCAAACGACGAGAACACTTTTTGTGTGCAAAAACAACAAAAATAACGACTTTATTTCAAATATTTATTTCATGGGCCTGTAGTCAGTTAACATAGTGTGATTGCGTAAAGCTACGTCACACGTAGGCTCACTATTGGCCGAAGCTGGTCATGTGTGTGATGCGTGTGACGTACAATAACAGAAGCTTACGCTATTAAACTAGTAGCTGACTCGCGCAGAGGGAGAAATAAACGAATAGTTAAAATAAACTCGTTATTTTTGTTGTTTTTTTGCGCACAAAAGTGTTCTCGTCGTTTGATAAACTTAAGATTGAGCCCCTGTAGTCACTTGGACTATTTTAACGATGTCTTTAATGACTTTTCGAGGACAGCAAGAGCCAGTCCCTCAAGAAGCCTATGGACTAGTATGCAGGAGCGATCTTAATATCTTAAATATATTAATTTGTGTTCAAAGATGAACGAAGGTCTTACGGGGTTGAACAACATGAGGGTGAGTAAATACTGACAGTATGTTCATTTCAGTGGCGGCTGCTGGTCTTTCAAAGAGGGGAAGCTCTTCTTTTTTCTTCTTTTTTTTTAAACTCGACTGTCAGGTGTGGGGATGGTGAAAAGAGCGAGGACTCGTTGGGCTTTATTTTATTGATAAAAAAAAAAAAACAAGGGGAATAAATTGGGAGCAAAAAAGGCAGGTAACGAGGGAGGACAGGTGGGGCAAAATAACTAATAATCAGGAAACAAGATGGGAGTCACAATGACAGGAAAGCACATATGGCACAACAAACACATGACAAGCACAAGCCATGTGCTCATACCAAACATGACAAAAACACATGACCAATAAAACAAATTAAAAAGCAATTGTGCTCACACAAAATGAGACCTGAAGAACGATGAGAACACTCATAAGACACGTGTTCACACAGAACATGACAACATGAAAGCACACAGCTAGTTTAAAACACAAGCTACACAGCACAAGACAAAACATGACATGAAAGCACGCGGCCGATGTAAACACAAACCATGTGCTACACAATACACAACACACTGAACAGAGCGAACACGACAAGACAGAACGCTAACGTTACGCATGAGTACGACCATAAGGTCATCCTGTGCACTCACAACCGAAAACAAACACGCGGAGAATGCATGTCCGAATCCCAACACAAAAGTGAAACCAAACTAGACAGATGTGCCGTGATTCAAAACACCACGCCCGCACATGTAACAAGACACCTGACATCGACGGAAGAAATGTGGTAATTAGGTTGAACTGTGAAATATCTGATGAAAATTGCAAATACTAAGAAATATGTTACAGTAGTTCGTCTTTCGAGTAAAATACACACAAAATTCGCGACGAGACTGAGCACGAAGTCTTTAAACTAGCTTCCGCGTCAGCGATTTTTTTATTGGGTGAAATCACTGTCAATCAAAAGGAGATGCAATCCTCCAATCATCACGCGGACGCCCGGACGCCAGGCCAGCCCACTTCCCTATTAACCCCAGAGACGCCCGGCGTCCGTGGGCGGGACATAATCGCAGCATTTATCCAATGACCGTCTACTTTAACAGCACTGAAAAAAACTGTTCAAAGCAGCCCCATTGAAGTCAATGGACGCCGAGCTTCAACGGGGAAATGCCATAGGAAAATGCATGCACTGTGACGCGCTACAGGAGGCGCTGCATGAGAAGGAGATCAAGTCAGCCGACCTGCTATTTGTTGCTTATTCTGAACGAACTCGTCTTCGAGATTACCGTGTTCTAACGCATTTTTACTCATTAAAATGTTAACACAATAGTACACATTTGATCATTATTTGTTTGACATTATAGGGGAAGCTGGGCTTCCCTTGCAGTCTTAAAGAAATCTCCACTGGTTCATTTTTGGGTGAACTAACCCTTTAATCCGTCTCTTCTGTCCACTTTCACCCACTTCTGTCCTGATTTCTTAGAGGTGAGGGTCTATGGGTGGGGGAATGTATGGGCTTTTTAAGATCTTTCGATCTGATGGAGAAAAAACAACAACACCTCTGGAAGTCTTCGAAAGTGGACAAGCTCTAAATGTGTTAGACACCAGCTTAGCATCGTCCACTCATGATCCGATCGACCGAAACACATCTTAAAACCAGCTGTGAACGGGGCCAGAGTTATATAACCTGATAAAGATGTCACATGATGTCGAGCAGATGTCAGTGATGGATCCTGCTAGTCCAGGGACCTGTGAGCTAGCGCTAGCGCTATCATGTACCCTATCCAGCGGGACAGTCTCTGTCCAAACTGTTATCTCAGTATCAAAACAAACTTGTTTCTTAAGTAATTACAGGCTTATCTAATTGAATCCATTATGTTATATAGTGTGTTATCATAAGGTGTGCTAAAGTATGACACAGACTTGAGGATTTGATGCCATCTGTCTGTTGATGCATCTCTCTCTCTCTCTCTCTCTCTCTCTCTCTCTCTCTCTCTCACTCACTTCCGGTGTGTGTGTGAAAAAGTGCTTTTGATGATCTGTATTTTAGTACTAAGAGTTTGGAAAATGTAATTGTGAAAATAGAACAAAAGATAATAATAAAAAAAAACATAATACAAGGTTACATGATCAACAAACTTAGCAATGCTAGCACTTTGCCAGCTTTGTTAGCTTAATACCTGACAGTGCTAATTAGTCAAACAAATAGCGTTCCCCGCAGGCTTTGCATCAGAGGCTCGACTCAATGCTGATTCCAATGGAGTTTAGGGTTAGCATGTTACTAAGATAACAAGCAATTTTCTAATAAACATTATAATTTAATAGTCTATTGTATTTTTGGTATTGGGTGAATGATTATCAACACTTCTTTTACTTTGTCTGCCATCTTGGGAGGATTTTTTGGAGGTTGTTGCAATGCATTCTGGGCCTAAATTCTATTAATCTCATTAGCTGCGTCTGAAATTGCATATAAGCTACTTCTTTTGAACAAGTGATTACTTCACAACTGTTAAAAGTATGTCCTATCTACTCTTGGGTTAGGGACTGTTTGCAGCGACAGGAGCCAGTGGAGTAATGTTGGACATGATCATGAAATAACACAAAATTCAGCATCTTTACAGCAGAATAGAATCGCAACGCCCTCTGCTGGGCTGGCTAAAGTGTGTGTGTGTGTGTGTGTGTGTGTGTGCGTGTGTGTGTGTGTGCGTACGTACAAGTTCTACATGAACTGAACTATCACAGTCATTTCTGTAACAATATTAGCGGTGTGTCCGTGTAGCATGTTAAAGGTAACATAATGTGGCAAGTCTTTAAAAATAACAATAAATTATTTGAGCATTGCCTCTATTATGTTTTTTTTCTTAAGCGAATCGTCCTGTTGAGTCGATTCTTTTCAGTTCAAAAAGTCGTTCTGAACGAATCATGAATCTTTCTTTTTGGATTCCAATTAGACCATTCTACAGTTTTATGAGTGACTTAAAAAAGTTATGCCCAACAAAATTACATGACTAGCTTCAGCTTGTAAGACTATTCCTCAAAGCAGTTTGTTATGCAACAGACCACTGGTTCTGTAGAATGAACTGTTTGAAAGGACCGATTCCCGGAAATGAGTCAGAGACCATCGCACGCTCTTTGTCCAATCAAACGCCATAACGCTCGGAGGGGGCGGGGCTTTGGGTTGGCGGTTGTGTTTGCAGCAGGAGCGAATATCCTGCATGCATTCTTTCACGAATTTATCGAGATTGTTTGTAATTATTCGAAATCGCACCACGATCAACTTTAAAGCTGGGAAAGCTGGTTTGTTGGCGACCGGACGAAGAAATCCCTCAGGCAAACCGGACGCTGTGCTCGGTAAATGTTGTTAATGTCAGATGTTTTGGTGTGCTGTAGTTAGCAACATTAGCAATCATGCTCATGATAACAGTGTCTCTGGTCAGTTTGTTAGAGAAAGCTTTGACCTGCTGGATGTTGACTTTAGATAACCCTGATCTACACAGGCACAGTGTGATTTGACGACTACAACTTTTAACAGGCGATCTAGCAGGACGTTTCTCAAGCTAGTGTAGTTCGCATACTCCCCGTACTCGAACTCAACCCGATAGTATGCGAGAGAGACCCGGATAGCGAACTCTGTTCTGCTTCTCTTTCAGGGGAACCGAAAGTAATTTAGCGAAGGATAAAGTTAATTTTCAAAGTATGATGTAAGTGTTACATAAACAAGACCTTTGTGTGGAGTTGGTGAGGATTGGTGTGACACAGAGGCGAATGTTTATTCCCTTTTCCCCTTCTGAGGCAGAGGTGTGGAGATGCAGACCCACTTGTGTCTTACCCACTTGTGAGTAACTTAGTTCACTTAAAAAAAAAAAAAAAAACTTTTGCTGATAATTTACTCACCCTCATGTCATCCAAGATATCCATTTCTTTCCTTCTTCAGTCGAAAAGAAATTAAGGTTTTTGATGAAAACATTCCAGCATTTTTCTGCATATATATGGACTTCAATGGGAACCAAACGGTTCAAGGTCCAAATCACCGTTTCAGTGCAGCTAAAAGGGTCTTATCAAGCGAAACCATCGGTCATTTGAAAAATAAATAAAAATGTTTACGTTTTATAAGCACAAATGCTCGCCTTGCTCTGTTCTGTGATGTGTGTTCGTGACTCTCCTGTTCTTTTCTCGAGTCATTTTTTAAATGAGCGATCGTTTCGCTTGTTGAGAGCCTTATTCATCGTCTGGTGTCGTTTAGCCCGTTGAACAGTTTGCACTGAAACTCATTTGGACCTTGAACCGTTTGGTTCCCATTGAAGTCCATTATATGGAGAAAATCCTGGAATGTTTTCATCAAAAACCTTAATTTCTTTTGGACTGAAGAAAGAAAGACATGGACATCTCGGATGACTTGTGTGTGAGTAAATTATCAGCAAAAGTGAACTACTCCTTTTAAGGCATACTCTGAAGTAAAGACTGTAAAACGCAAAAGTATAGCAAGAGTCAAAAGGTAGGTATCGTTTGATAGAACATTTATATATTTTTTTTAGAAAAAGAAAAACCCATTTCATTTACAATCCCAGAGATTGGTTTGGGTTTATAGTGGTTCTTGAATTATGTTTTTTCCAGCTAAAGTTAGTTTTGATTGATTCACTTCCGTCGAAATGATCATTTGTTAATAAATTAGGGTTCGCTAAGACGACACCGTTCTCTACACAGACTTTAAACTGTGATAAACGCTGATCACACGCGCATAAGAATAACAAATCAGAAAACACAATTACAAATCAGACAAAACGGGCGAATGGAATACTGACCTTTATTGTTTTACACATTTACACATGCCAATCAACTTCCTTCTGCTGTAATTTCTGCACGTCGTGATTGACAGATGTCCCGTCCAATCAGCGGTCAGTGTTCAATTCGCCACATATACCTACCTTTTCTATTTTGTCTGACTTGTCGTTGTGTTTTCTGGTTTGTTATTTAGTTTTCAAAAATGTTAATGAGTTTTCAATCTTGTTCACTTGTTTTTAATCTTTCCATTGCGTTTATAAATTTGTTGTTTTGTTTTCAGAATTGTGGTTTGTTTAAGTGAATTGGTTTCCTGTAGTCGCTGGCGTAAACAGTAGAGCGCTGGCGGTGTGTGTAGTGTTTCACGTCTCCGTGTGTCCTGCAGGCGGTGTGTGAGGATGGAGGACATGGAGGTGGATGCAGCGGCCGGTGTGATCGTGCTCTCGGAGTCCGACAGCACCACAGAAGACGAGAGTGTGTCTTCGCTGTTGGATCGGCTCCGGCGTCCGGTGAATCGGCAGGTCCAGAGGAGGAGGAGGCGGAGGACTGGGTAACAGAACCACAGCTTTCCCCCATAATGCAGTATTTCTTTAGAACTGTAAATTACGCAGCAATTATATATAATTCACAAGTAAATGCAAAGGGTTCACTCACGTTTTCCAGCGATAGACATTTAAGCCCCTGCTGTCGGAGAAATGAGTCCATGGCCTTCTTCTGTTTCCCAGACTGAGCACTCGTGAAGAGCTCCAGGCGCTTATACGGGACACAGAGGAGCTGTCGGAGCGCCTGAGACGACACACAGCTGACGCTCACGCACACTCCTCCAGCCGGCCCGCTGCCGTCATCACACACACGTCCCGTCAGCCCGCCGCCTCGGGCCCACGGCCAGCCCTCGCCTCACACACAGGTTCCTCCATTCTCTAACCCTATGTGTGTCCTTCAAAAGGAAAGAGTTGCTCTGAGGTCCTTAGAGGACAAAAATGCCTGTGTTAAAAACCTAAAAATGTAAAGCCTTTGGAGCACAGACTCAAGTTTGGTCTTATTTTAAACTGTGACTATTGTGCGTCTAATTTTTGGCCAAGCTGTCATCAAGAGAAATGATGAACATGCAGAAACAAGAGAGAACCTACAAAATATTAATAACTAATTTTTTTTTTTTTTTTGCATTGTAAAATAAAACCTGTAGTTTGTGTTTTTTGCCAAAATAATTTTGTCAGATAGATACCATAACCAACTTAAGTGTTTTGGTCTTCCCTTAAACACTGAACAAAATTATAAACACTTTTGTTTTTGCCCCAATTTTTCATGAGCTGAACTTAAAGATTACTATGGCTTTTACTATGCACACAAAAGGCCTATTATTCTCAAATATTGTTCACAAGCCAGTGTTGTAGTCGAGACCACCTCACTCGAGTTCGAGTCGAGACCGAGATCAGAGAGAGTCGAGACAGAGACCAGTGAGGGTTGATTACCTAATTTACTTTTATTTACTTAGAGAAATCCTTTTTTTTTACTGAATTTACTTAGTTTAAAAAATATGATCAGTTTAGGGTAAAAAGGCCACATAGTAGGTGGTGTTAAAAGTAATTTTATTACAATTTGTCATGCGCAGTTGCGCACTAGAAAATCACCGGGCGTGTCAATCAATTTAAAGAAATATTTTATTAACATATATTAATAATCATGAAAAATATTTTGAATTGAACTCGAGTGGACTCCGAGTTCCGAGTCCTAAAAAAAAATGTTCGAGTACGAGTCAATTCCGAGTCCAAATGCACACGAGTCCATGACAAGACCAAGACCATTAAAATATGGTCTCGAGACCGAGTCCGAGTCTCGAGTACTACAACACTGTCACAAGCTGTCTAATGCCTTGTCCACACGGACACGGGTATTTTTATAACCGGAGTTTTTCCCTCCTGCGTTTAAAAAAAGACCTCTGTCCACATGAAAACGCAAAAACACGCTATCATGTGCTGTCAAGAGCATGCAACACCAGCAGGCGGCGATATAAACCTAACCCTAAAGCCACGTTAGCCAATCAGAAGCCGTCAGCGCTGCAAAAACTCCGATTTCGCTGTTTACACGACAACGCAGCAACCGCCGTTTCAGAAAATACTCACCCTGGCAGGGGTTTTCAAAAATGTTCGGTTTCAGTGTCCTGATACTGCGTTTCCGTGTGGACGAACGGCCGAACCGCGTAAAAAAAGTCACGGTTATAAAGTGTCCGTGTGGACATGGCCTAAATCTGTGTTACTGAGCACTTCTGCTTTGCCGAGATAATCCATCCACCTCACAGGTGTGGCACATCAAGATGCTGGTTAGACAGTGTGATTATTGCACAGGTGTGCCTTAGGCTGGCCACAATAAAAGGCAACTCTAAAATGTGCAGTTTTACTGTATTGGGGGTCCTGGGGTTGAAAAAAAAAAGGTTGTTTGTGGCCTGAGGGATGTTGGTCCACTCCTCTTCAACGGCTGTGCGAAGTTGCTGGATATTGGCAGGACCTGGAACACGCTGTCTTATTGACAATGAGAATGTGACGTCGCTCGTTTCACTCCGTGTTGCATTGTTGGAAGGTGTCGCCATCTTGGAAGGATACGCTATCCATTGTCATGGTTACTTCAACCTTGAGACTGAGAGAGATAGCGACAGAGAGAGAGAGAGAGAGCAGCTTGATAGTTGTTTGCATTTTTGCGATAAGGCACGGTTTTTTGTGAATAAACGAAGAAGGCGGAAGCAAAAGGAAAGGAGCTCTATCGGGAGAGACTAAATAACAACACCAAGCAGCGTTTTTTAGAGAAACTACTACCCCAGACGGTCTTGTGTCCGGGCGGCTGGCCCCAGACGGTCTTGTGTCCGGGCGACTGGCCTCAGACGGTCTTGTGTCCGGGCGACTGGCCCCAGGCGGTCTTGTGTCCGGGCGACTGGCCTCAGACGGTCTTGTGTCCGGGCGACTGGCCCCAGGCGGTCTTGTGTCCGGGCGACTGGCCTCAGACGGTCTTGTGTCCGGGCGACTGGCCCCAGACGGTCTTGTGTCCGGGCGGCTGGCCCCAGGCGGTCTTGTGTCCGGGCGACTGCCTCAGACGGTCTTGTGTCCGGGCGACTGGCCCCAGACGGTCTTGTGTCCTGGCGGCTGGCCCCAGACGGTCTTGTGTCCGGGCGACTGGCCCCAGACGGTCTTGTGTCCGGCGGCTGGCCCCAGGCGGTCTTGTGTCCGGGCGACTGCCCCAGGCGGTCTTGTGTCCGGGCGACTGGCCTCAGACGGTCTTGTGTCCGGGCGACTGGCCCCAGACGGTCTTGTGTCCGGGCGACTGGCCCCAGACGGTCTTGTGTCCGGGCGGCTGGCCCCAGGCGGTCTTGTGTCCGGGCGACTGGCCTCAGACGGTCTTGTGTCCGGGCGACTGGCCCCAGACGGTCTTGTGTCCTGGCGGCTGGCCCCAGACGGTCTTGTGTCCGGGCGACTGGCCTCAGACGATCTTGTGTCCGGGCGGCTGTGTCAGTCACGCATTTCACTCCGTGTTGCATTGTTGTAAGGTGTCGACGTCTTGGAACGATATGCTATCCGTTGTGATGGTTACTTCGAACTTGAGACTGAGAGAGAAAGCAACAGAGAGAGAGCAGCTTGATAGTTGTTTGCATTTTTGCGATAAGGCACAGTTTCTTGGAATAAACAAAGAAGGGAGAATCAAAAGGAAAGGAGCTCTACCGGGAGAGACTAAATAACAACACCAAACAATGTTATTTAGAGAAACTACTTGACATCAACAACATAGGAACCCGTACGACCTGCTAGTACAGAATGGACGAAAGACCCAAAGCACTACCACCTTTCACAGACCCTGTATGAATGTAAGCCAGAGGAGAACTGGCCCCCGACTGAGCCTGGGTTCTCCCAAGGTTTTTTTCTCCATCCAATCTGATGGAGTTTTGGTTCCTTGCCACTGTCGCCTTGCTTTTGGCTTGCTTTGAGCTTGCTCAGTTGGGGTTATTTATTTAGTGTTTAGCAATGTTGTTGATCTGTGTTGTGCTACTTACATGTTATCACTGTGAAGCTGCTTTGATACAATCTGTATTGTGAAAAGCGCTATATAAATAAATGTGACTTGACTTGACTTGACCCTGACATAGTCAATTACCTGGTTTATGGCCATGGGCGGTCTTGTGTCCGGGCGGCTGGCCTCGGGCGGTCTTGTGTCCGGTTTCAGACAATCTTGTGTCCAGGCGGCTGGCCTCAGACAATCTTGTGTCCGGTCTCAGACAATCTGGTGTCCAGGCGGCTTGCCTCAGACAATCTTGTGTCCGGGCGGCTGGCCTCAGACGATCTTGTGTCCGGTCTCAGACAATCTTGTGTCCAGGCGGCTTGCCTCAGACAATCTTGTGTCCGGGCGACTGGCCTCAGACGATCTTGTGTCCGGGCGACCGGCCTCAGACGGTCTTGAGTCCGGGCGACTGGCCTCGGGCCGTCTTGTGTCCGGGGCGGCTGGCCTCGGGCCGTCTTGTGTCCGGGGCGGCTGGCCTCGGGCCGTCTTGTGTCCGGGGCGGCTGGCCTCGGGCCGTCTTGTGTCCGGGGAGGCTGGCCTCGGGCCGTCTTGTGTCCGGGGCGGCTGGCCTCGGGCCGTCTTGTGTCCGGGGCGGCTGGCCTCGGGCCGTCTTGTGTCCGGGGCGGCTGGCCTCGGGCCGTCTTGTGTCCGGGGCGGCTGGCCTCGGGCCGTCTTGTGTCCGGGGCGGCTGGCCTCGGGCCGTCTTGTGTCCGGGGAGGCTGGCCTCGGGCCGTCTTGTGTCCGGGGCGGCTGGCCTCGGGCCGTCTTGTGTCCGGGGCGGCTGGCCTCGGGCCGTCTTGTGACTGGCCTCAGATGATCTTGGGGGTGAACATGCTGGATGTGAAGGTCCTGGGCTGCTGGGGTTACACGTGGACTGTGGTTGTGAGGCTGGTTGCATGTACTGCCAAGTTCTCTGAAACACCTTTGGAGACGGCTTATGGTAGAAAAATGAACATTCAATTCATGGGCAACAGCTCTGGTGGACATTCCTGCAGTCAGCATGAATGAATGTGTTTGGGATGTTCTAGATCCGCGTATACGACAGCGTGTTCCAGGTCCTGCCAATATCCAGCAACTTCGCACTTCCATTGGAGAGGAGTGGACCAACATCTCACAGGCCACAATCAACAACCTTTTTTTGGGGAATACAGTAAAACTGCACATTTTAGAGTGGCCTTTTAATGTTGCCAGCTTAAGGCACACCTGTGCAATAATCATGCTGTCTAACCAGCATCATGATATGCCACACCTGTGAGCTGGATGGATTATCTTGGTTTTGTATTATTTTTTTATTTACTTTTAAATGACTATTTAATCAGAAGTAATCATTAAATAGTAATTTAAGCACTTTCCTCACATTCTTTCAACTTAAATTTAAAATAACTAAATTTGTATGCATAAACCTTTTAATTCAACTCAAAATATCTTGCATTGAGTGTCTGCCGACCTAATATAACCTGTTTACACGACAACGCAGCAACCGCCGTTTCAGAAAATACTCACCCTGGCAGGGGTTTTCAAAAATGTTCGGTTTCAGTGTCCTGATACTGCGTTTCCGTGTGGACGAACGGCCGAACCGCGTAAAAAAAGTCACGGTTATAAAGTGTCCGTGTGGACATGGCCTAAATCTGTGTTACTGAGCACTTCTGCTTTGCCGAGATAATCCATCCACCTCACAGGTGTGGCACATCAAGATGCTGGTTAGACAGTGTGATTATTGCACAGGTGTGCCTTAGGCTGGCCACAATAAAAGGCAACTCTAAAATGTGCAGTTTTACTGTATTGGGGGTCCTGGGGTTGAAAAAAAAAAGGTTGTTTGTGGCCTGAGGGATGTTGGTCCACTCCTCTTCAACGGCTGTGCGAAGTTGCTGGATATTGGCAGGACCTGGAACACGCTGTCTTATTGACAATGAGAATGTGACGTCGCTCGTTTCACTCCGTGTTGCATTGTTGGAAGGTGTCGCCATCTTGGAAGGATACGCTATCCATTGTCATGGTTACTTCAACCTTGAGACTGAGAGAGATAGCGACAGAGAGAGAGAGAGAGAGCAGCTTGATAGTTGTTTGCATTTTTGCGATAAGGCACGGTTTTTTGTGAATAAACGAAGAAGGCGGAAGCAAAAGGAAAGGAGCTCTATCGGGAGAGACTAAATAACAACACCAAGCAGCGTTTTTTAGAGAAACTACTACCCCAGACGGTCTTGTGTCCGGGCGGCTGGCCCCAGACGGTCTTGTGTCCGGGCGACTGGCCTCAGACGGTCTTGTGTCCGGGCGACTGGCCCCAGGCGGTCTTGTGTCCGGGCGACTGGCCTCAGACGGTCTTGTGTCCGGGCGACTGGCCCCAGGCGGTCTTGTGTCCGGGCGACTGGCCTCAGACGGTCTTGTGTCCGGGCGACTGGCCCCAGACGGTCTTGTGTCCGGGCGGCTGGCCCCAGGCGGTCTTGTGTCCGGGCGACTGGCCTCAGACGGTCTTGTGTCCGGGCGACTGGCCCCAGACGGTCTTGTGTCCTGGCGGCTGGCCCCAGACGGTCTTGTGTCCGGGCGACTGGCCCCAGACGGTCTTGTGTCCGGGCGGCTGGCCCCAGGCGGTCTTGTGTCCGGGCGACTGGCCCCAGGCGGTCTTGTGTCCGGGCGACTGGCCTCAGACGGTCTTGTGTCCGGGCGACTGGCCCCAGACGGTCTTGTGTCCGGGCGACTGGCCCCAGACGGTCTTGTGTCCGGGCGGCTGGCCCCAGGCGGTCTTGTGTCCGGGCGACTGGCCTCAGACGGTCTTGTGTCCGGGCGACTGGCCCCAGACGGTCTTGTGTCCTGGCGGCTGGCCCCAGACGGTCTTGTGTCCGGGCGACTGGCCTCAGACGATCTTGTGTCCGGGCGGCTGTGTCAGTCACGCATTTCACTCCGTGTTGCATTGTTGTAAGGTGTCGACGTCTTGGAACGATATGCTATCCGTTGTCATGGTTACTTCGAACTTGAGACTGAGAGAGAAAGCAACAGAGAGAGAGCAGCTTGATAGTTGTTTGCATTTTTGCGATAAGGCACAGTTTCTTGGGAATAAACAAAGAAGGGAGAATCAAAAGGAAAGGAGCTCTACCGGGAGAGACTAAATAACAACACCAAACAATGTTATTTAGAGAAACTACTTGACATCAACAACATAGGAACCTGTACGACCTGCTAGTACAGAATGGACGAAAGACCCAAAGCACTACCACCTTTCACAGACCCTGTATGAATGTAAGCCAGAGGAGAACTGGCCCCCGACTGAGCCTGGGTTCTCCCAAGGTTTTTTCTCCATCCAATCTGATGGAGTTTTGGTTCCTTGCCACTGTCGCCTTGCTTTTGGCTTGCTTTGAGCTTGCTCAGTTGGGGTTATTTATTTAGTGTTTAGCAATGTTGTTGATCTGTGTTGTGCTACTTACATGTTATCACTGTGAAGCTGCTTTGATACAATCTGTATTGTGAAAAGCGCTATATAAATAAATGTGACTTGACTTGACTTGACCCTGACATAGTCAATTACCTGGTTTATGGCCATGGGCGGTCTTGTGTCCGGGCGGCTGGCCTCGGGCGGTCTTGTGTCCGGTTTCAGACAATCTTGTGTCCAGGCGGCTGGCCTCAGACAATCTTGTGTCCGGTCTCAGACAATCTTGTGTCCAGGCGGCTTGCCTCAGACAATCTTGTGTCCGGGCGGCTGGCCTCAGACGATCTTGTGTCCGGTCTCAGACAATCTTGTGTCCAGGCGGCTTGCCTCAGACAATCTTGTGTCCGGGCGACTGGCCTCAGACGATCTTGTGTCCGGGCGACTGGCCTCAGACGGTCTTGAGTCCGGGCGACTGGCCTCGGGCCGTCTTGTTGCCTGGGCGACTGGCCTCGGGCCGTCTTGTGTCCGGGGCGGCTGCCCTCGGGCCGTCTTGTGTCCGGGGCGGCTGGCCTCGGGCCGTCTTGTGTCCGGGGCGGCTGCCCTCGGGCCGTCTTGTGTCCGGGGCGGCTGGCCTCGGGCCGTCTTGTGACTGGCCTCAGATGATCTTGGGGGTGAACATGCTGGATGTGAAGGTCCTGGGCTGCTGGGGTTACACGTGGACTGTGGTTGTGAGGCTGGTTGCATGTACTGCCAAGTTCTCTGAAACACCTTTGGAGACGGCTTATGGTAGAAAAATGAACATTCAATTCATGGGCAACAGCTCTGGTGGACATTCCTGCAGTCAGCATGAATGAATGTGTTTGGGATGTTCTAGATCCGCGTATACGACAGCGTGTTCCAGGTCCTGCCAATATCCAGCAACTTCGCACTTCCATTGGAGAGGAGTGGACCAACATCTCACAGGCCACAATCAACAACCTTTTTTTGGGGAATACAGTAAAACTGCACATTTTAGAGTGGCCTTTTAATGTTGCCAGCTTAAGGCACACCTGTGCAATAATCATGCTGTCTAACCAGCATCATGATATGCCACACCTGTGAGCTGGATGGATTATCTTGGTTTTGTATTATTTTTTTATTTACTTTTAAATGACTATTTAATCAGAAGTAATCATTAAATAGTAATTTAAGCACTTTCCTCACATTCTTTCAACTTAAATTTAAAATAACTAAATTTGTATGCATAAACCTTTTAATTCAACTCAAAATATCTTGCATTGAGTGTCTGCCGACCTAATATAACATGATATTCCATGACTCTTGCCACTAGATGGCCACTTCATTTTAAAGTAAACTAACCCTTTAAAGACTTTAGGTAAAGGCGCTTTGCCCTATATGACAGACACTATATCTAATTGTGAGCATCCATTGATCACTAATAAAGATGTTTGTGTGTAACACACAGGACCCAGTGTTCCTCAGGAGCCCGGAGGGACGGGAGCAGGAGAGCCGAGACCAGAGTCTGAGGTGTGATTGAGAGCTTGTGTTGGTCCTGAGCTCTTGCTGTTCTGTGAAGGATTGTGGGTACAGTATTTGCCTCTCTCTACCCAGGCTGTGCCGGAGCCGATGGGTCTCGCAGGAGAGGCTGTGCCGGAGCCGGTGGGTCTCGCAGGAGAGGCAGTGCTGGAGCCGGTGGGTCCCGCAGGCGAGCCTTTGCCGGAGCCAGAGAGTCCCGCAGGAGCTGTCCCCTGTCCCGTAGGCGAGGCTGTGCCGGAGCCAGGGGTTCCCGCAGGAGAGGTTGTGCCAGAGCCGGGGGGTCCCGCAGGAGCGGTGCCGTGTCCCGCAGGAGAGGCTGAGGACCGGGACGGGGAGGGCGAGATCTGCTCCATCTGCTTCGAGCCCTGGACCTCGGCCGGGGACCACCGGCTGGCCGCTCTGCGCTGCGGACACCTGTTCGGCTACATCTGCATCTCACGCTGGCTCTCGGGCGGAGGGAACAAGTGTCCACAGGTGCGCTCACTCTCTCATTCAAGATTACAGGCCAGTGCACAGTTGCATACGTTCTTCCCTTGAGTATGAGACTTAAGGCGTGATTTCCCCTCAGCTAAGGGAACAACTAAAATGAT
Organism: Pimephales promelas; assembly: GCF_016745375.1. Next base: position 8,803,472 of record NW_024121199.1, on the reverse strand, counting down.
AGTTCACCCAAAAAAATGAAAATTAGCCCATTATTTACTTGCCCTCAAGTCATCCCAGGTGTAGGCTATGACATTCTTCCAGCCGTCTGCCGGAAGCGAATTTATTTTACTTTCTAATTTCTACACAAACTTTCTTCATAAGTGCTTTATAACCCCCCAGAGCCTGTGGAGCAGTTTTATGATGGACAGATGCACTTTTATGATGGATAGATGCACTTTTATGATGGATAGGTGCACTTTTATGATGGATAGGTGCACTTTTATGATGGACAGATGCACTTTTATGATGGACAGATGCACTTTTATGATGGACAGATGCACTTTTATGATGATAGATGTACTTTTATGATGGATAGATGCACTTATGTGATGGACAGATGCACTTTTATGATGGATAGATGCACTTTTATGATGGATAGATTAGGGCTGGGCGATATATCGAGTTTGTACGATGTATCGTTATATTTTTTGAAACGATATGGAATGAGGCAATACCGTTTATATCGATACAGTAGTTTGATATGAGCACATCTGAAAAATAGCGGAGTTTGCAGTGTGAGCTGCTGCAGTGAAAGTAGCTATAGGCTACATAGTACAATTTGTCCTAAACATGACACAAGCTTATATTAATTGCGTCAAAATCACTTTGATATAGTTAACAAGTTTAAGGCAGCTTGCCGCCCTGTCAAATGCTCTGACAGACACTGTTGCTGACTGACAGATATACTTGCGCTGTTTAATGCGTTTGAGATGTGGTGCTTTCCTCAGTGCTCAACTTACATTTCACATGTATATTCTCCATCTGTAAATGTTAGAAAGTAAAGCAAATATGTCCATTTCACAACAAATATGTCCATGTCAGAAGAGGACGAGCTTCTGCAAGTGAATCTCCGCTAAAATTCATGCTTCCTTGAACGAGCGCCGGCGCGCGCATGCGCGTGAATAGTACTACGTAGTACGCAATAATTCTGACTAAAATAAACATATTGCTAAAATATTTGTTGTTGGAGAAAATAAATGTGCCATATGTGGAATTTTAAACCTACAAGTATATATTTTTAATGAAAGTGAAAGTGATTATAATGGGGTAATCAAATGCAGGCTAATATAATTAGTTTGTGCTTTTGTTTTTGTTTTTATTTTCATTTTTAGTTTAGCTTTTAGTCAATATAAAAACAAAAGCTTTTTGCACATAATATATTGCATAGCCTATATTATATTTGTTTCCATATCCTTCAATATCAACATTGTTTGTAGGGTATCATTGGGCCGAATGTGAATATATAGCCTATATATATATATATATATATATATATATATATTTTTTTTTTTTTTCAATATAAAGATTTTCTTTATCTAAATAGAAAACGTAGAAAGTACCGAGATATATATCGTATATCGCCATTTGACCAAAAAATATCGAGATATGATTTTTTGGCCATATCGCCCAGCCCTAGGATAGATGCACTTTTATGATGGATAGATGCACTTTTATGATGGATAGGTGCACTTTTATGATGGACAGATGCACTTTTATGATGGACAGATGCACTTTTATGATGGACAGATGAACTTTTATGATGGATAGGTGCACGTTTATGATGGACATCTGCACTTTTATGATGGACAGATGCACTTTTATGATGGACAGATGCACTTTTATGATGGATAGATGCACTTTTATGATGGATAGGTGCACGTTTATGATGGACATCTGCACTTTTATGATGACAGATGCACTTTTATGATGGACAGGTGCACTTTTATGATGGACAGGTGCACTTTTATGATGGACAGGTGCACTTTTATGATGGACATCTGCACTTTTATGATGGACAGATGCACTTTTATAAGATGGAATTTTATCATGGACCGATGCACTTTTATGATTGACAGTGCACTTTTATGATGGAGAGATGCACTTTTATCATGGATAGATGCACTTTGATGGCCATTCAATTAGTGCTGGGCTGTTTGACCAATTATTGATATCACGTTTTTTTTTTCCAGAGTTAAGCCGGTTTTCCGGTAACATTCTACTAACAATCTTATAACCAAGCAAGAACGTTCATACAACGTCTAAAAAAATTGGATGTTTTAAATGTTCCTTGAACATTCAGAAATAACGTTTTTATAACTTAATGGGAACAAAAAGATTCTTATAACCTAAAACTGTTAGCTGGGGAAGAGGATAGATTCGCGATTGCACTAAACATGTTTTAAGTGCAGGATTCTCTGAGCGAGCCCAGAGAAAATAGACCTATTCTCACAAGAGCAACGTGTATGGAATATAATAATATAAATATTAATTTCCTTTAGCACTACAATAGTGCGCTTTCAACATTTGACAGGAAAATAACCATAGTTCTGCAGCATCCACCTTCGCTGTAACGTAACACCAGAGCACTGCTGTCTGGTTTACCCTCGCCTCACCGTCGCTGCTTAGAAGTGCAACATTGTAAAGGGTCCGTGTGAGACGTGTCGGCGGCGGGGCGTAACGTTCGTTCCGAACGCTGTGTAATTAAATACATCAGTATGGCGGTATATTAAAAATGAACATGTCATCGTAACAAAAATAGAAACCAGTTTTCGGTATGAACTGGTATACTACATTCAATTTTAATATAACTGTGATTGTATTCGTCTGAAAGAACAATGTCATATACAGCTAGGATGACTTGGGGGAGAGTAAATCATGGGCTAATTTTCATTTTTGGGTGAACTATTCCTTTAATATATCGCGGACCGATAACAATAACATTAAAATGAACATGATGTTTTAAATATTTAAAAACCTTAAAGGGCACCTATTATGGAAAATTCACTTTTACATGGTGTTTGAACATAAATGTGTGTTGGCAGTGTGTGAGCAAAACCACCCTAGAATGATAAAAATCCACCCAGTGGTTTTTTTACAATCTCAATAAATCATATGCACTGCCTCAGAACGAGCTGTTCTGAGATTCAGCTCTTTGTGACGTAGAACGGGAGACAGGGGGTTGATTGACAGTGTGGCTGTGGCCTAGACCCCGCCCTCGGTGATCTGTACAGTGTACACATCATCCTCCATTACCTGTTATGTCTCTTGGAAACACAAGTGTTCTGTCGTGGACTCGTGGGTTAATCCTGTTGTTGTAGCTTAAAAGTTAATCCTCAACTGTGGATCGTCATCTACTGTTTGCGATCCACCGTCACCTCCAGTAACAGTAAGTGTGTTTTATGATTTTTGAGCAAATAGTCTTTTCAGTCAATGTCAGCCAATTCAACAACAAATGCGTCTAAAGTTGTTGTCGTTGTAGGATGTCTGTGTAGGCTATATAATTTAAACCTTGTTTGTATAGTGTGTAACCACACGTTTATATATATTTAAAGATATTGTATTAAAAACTGCATATATGTTCTTGTTCTGTATGTTAGCCATCTCCTCACATTTGCCACATAAGCACCTATACGTATGCCAAGTAAACATGACGCCACAGGTCCCCGTCCCTCGCATAAATGTAATTTCGCTTGTACGTAGCAAACTTTATCACAGTATGTGTATGTAATTTCAAAAAAAATGCGCCAGCATTAGTGTTTGTGTGTCTGTGTGTGTGTGTTGCACATGCCCATCATTTCAAAGGGAACACGATTACAACCCTAAAGTACATAAAAGTATCAAATAACCATACCGAGACGTACTGGTCCATTCTCATTTGTGTTTATTCTGCCGGAGTCTCTTCGTACTATTTATATATTCCGATTCAAACGTACGGCTGAATGACATTCAAAACAGCGCGTCTCTCACTCTCTTAGCCCTTCTGCTTACCGACTGCCATAGGTATCAAGTTAAGCTCTCATCCAAAGGCAGGGCGGGGATATGCAGCTCATTTGCATTTAAAGCCGTATACCCCCGAAACAGCTCATTTTTAAGCAGGCCCCAAAATGACATTTTCAAATGGTTATAATAAATTAACTGTGGGGTATTTTGAGCTGAAACTTCACAAATACATTCTAGGGACACCCGAGACCAATATTACATCTTGTAAAAGGGGGCATAATAGGTGCCCTTTAATTTTGATTGAATATATGTGCAGACACGTGGCACTGAAGTTAATAAACGAGTGTATCTGATGATCTGTCGTTGTGTTCAGTGTAACAAGCAGGCGAAGCGCAGCCACATCATCTTCCTGTACGCGCGCAGACTGAAGGCGCTGGACAACGCGGAGGAGGTGCGTCTGAAGAGGTGTGTGTCCTGCTCTCTCAGTGTGTGTGTGTGTGTGCAGTCGTCTGGAGCCTGTGCTGATGTGTGTGTGTGTGTGTGTGTGTGCAGTTGTCTGGAGCTGGAGCAGGGCATGCGCCGCATGGAGCAGCTGGAGGTCGCTGTGTGCCGTCAGCAGCAGCAGCTCGTGGCCGATGAGAACGCACGTCTGCGCAGAGAGCTCGAGGTGTGTATCCTGCGTGTGTGTTGATGATCCCATCCTGAGAGACACAAGCAGCGACACCGCAGGAACACACATTTTGAGATAGTTGGCTAGTGACTCCAGAACGGCAATGCTCACAAACACACACGTGTGTCCCATGATGCAGTGCTGGAGTCGAGCTCAAGTCTGAAACCGGCAGCGCTTGGATCAGCTGGAAACACTTAAAGTTGAAATAAATACAACAGTTACGATACATTGTTCAAAAATCAGAACAAAAATCTGAATGATTCATTTATCCTTGTGACACAAGTCACATCTGACCTCTGTGTGTGACTTTATATTATTACACTCAGAAATAATGGAAAATACTGGAAATAAAATCAAGCGTTTACAAACATTTTAGTTCCCTTCATTCCACAGCAAATCTCATCATTGAACAGTTTTCATTATAGAACAAGAATTTGACATTTTTATTTAAGAGGAATAGCCCCTTGAGATGAGCCGTCTCGTTTTCGAGGAGTTAATTCTAGATTCAAATAAAAAAGCTGGAATTTAACAAAACAAATAGCAAAAACCAATAAACAAATAAAAAATACACAAGAAAAACTAACAAAACGGAAAAAAAAAATGCTTTACAGTAGTACAATATAGCTAAATATATAAGCCAAAACCAAACAAGACATTCATTCATACAAGACTCCCAAAAGGTGACACACTTCTCCCTAAATAGAGTAAACCATATCATTTGTGCCAAGACAACATCAAAACACAAGTAAACTCATATACAGACAAAATATATATATATATATATATATATGTACCATGCCAAAAAAATAAGTTACAGTGAGAAATAAATATAATAAAATAAATTCTGAAGATGTTGAGCTAAATGACTTTTAAATATTGGAAAAGAAGTTAAAAAGCGAATTGAAATTGGAAGTTTATTGCAATCATATGGTGCTTTATATTGAAATGCATATCTTCCTGAAAATGAATGAAAATATAAGCCTGAAACCATCAGTAAATATATGATATCGTTTATTACCGCTAAATACGGTGAGCCTAAATTATTTTAATGTGAGTCTGAGGCGATTAGCGTGTGGGAAATGAGCTGTGCTAATAAACCTGGGCTCACACTCCACACAGATACACAGATGTGTGTGTTTGACGTTAATCACTTTAAACAAGTCCAGGCACATTTCAGAATAATGTCAGTGGCAGTGGTGGAATGTAACGAAGTACAAATACTTCGTTACTTTACTTAAGTACATTTTTCACGTATCTTTACTTTACTTAAGTACAATAAATAGTGCATACTTTTTACTTTTACTTTGTTACATTTCGCAGCAATTATTCTACTTTCTACTCCACTACATTTCTACAACTTCTGTTACATTTTCGTTACATTTTCTGATCAGTTTTTCCCCTGCCAAAACGTAATCTGACCGTCCGTTCGTTGCACGTTTGTCTCACCAGTGACGTTTGGTTGCCATAGATACAGTATATCAACCCGGTCACACTAAATGCGTCTCACACGCAGACGACTGTTTATCGTGCAACTCATACGCGAAAATTTGTTTTTACGTGCATAGGAAACACACCGTGTGTAATATATGTTTGGTTTGGTTAGGATTATGGCAAGCCAAGAGGTTCATAATTACACCATGAATTAATCTCGTTTACTGCCAAACATAGTTATTATATAGTAAGGATAAGCATGATGTGTATATTGCCTAATTGCAAGCTTGTTTCAGAAATGGTGACATTTTTTTCCATCATTATTGAACTTAATTACAGGAGTAGGCTATTAGGTTGAATGAGTTAGAATTAAATGTTTTATTAATCATTACAAAATAGACATTAAGATAATAAATTGTTATGCAAGTACTTTTACTTTTAATACTTAAAGTACATTTAAAATAAAGTACTTTTTACTTTTTACTTAAGTATGGTTGTCATTGTGTTACTTCTACTTTTACTAAAGTAAATATTTATCTGGGTATTTGTACTTTTACTTAAGTACTGAGATTCAGTACTTCCTCCACCACTGGTCAGTGGGGATCATCGTGTTCCTGTTAGAATTAGCGCTTTAATAGAAGGAAATTCATTAGTCTCATGATGTCGAACCAGTTTCTAGAAAGCAGAATGAAGAATGGGAGAATCATATTTTACCAATGAAAGTCAATGGGGTCCAAAAACCCAATTTTGGTCCTTATTAACTTACACCTGTAATGACCTGGATACATTTGGGTGGCCGATATTGCTGTCAAACGAGAGGCTCCGGTTATGATGTTCATCATCCGAGTCGTGATGTGTGTGTGTGTGTGTGTTCTGCGCAGGAGTTGAGGCGGTGGAAAGCGCAGGTGTCGCTGGGCTCGTCCCAGGGCTCGTTCCTCTCCTCGTCCCAGAGGCAGGACGCGTCCGGCGCGGGGCATTACGTGTTCTCCAAGGCTCTGCTGGTGTCTCAGAGCGGGAGCAGTCGCGTGATGTCCTACTGCGAGCCCCTCGGGTGTCTGCTGGCGTCCCAGCCCTCCACACACGCCACGCTGCTGCCCGGTGAGTCCACACACACACACACACGGAGTCAGTTCTGCAGGGCTCGTGTCGCTGTGATTGACTATCTGTCCCTCAGGCTTCGGGGTGAAGATGATCAGCGCCGCGACGCTCAAGCCGAGTCAGTACATCCCCATCCACAGCAAGCAGATCCGAGGCCTGGCCTTCAGCCAACAGCAGGACAGCCTGCTCCTGTCCGCCTCCTTCGACAGCACCATCAAGCTCACCAGGTGCGGCTCTCACACACTTATCAAACATGCTTATCAAACATGGCGGCGACCTGCTGAATGAATTGGCATTGATAGCAGCTCTGTGGAGCCGCGGGTCAAACCAAAAGCGTTTTATTGTTTCTCTTTGGCCAGAGCTCAAGTCTTCGTTTGTACTGTATAAAATCAGAAAACCCCATCGATTGTGAAACCATTTGTTAAACATGACTGTTTTGCATATGAAGAAAACGACGTGAAAAGCTATAGTGCTTACAGTACATTAGCCAATCAGAGCCAAGGATGGAAAACCCGCCTTTTCTGTTAAGTTATGAATGGTGCAGATCCAGTGATGCTGTATTTGAATTAAGGGAGATTTGTGTCTTTATTATTCAATCAAAAAAACAAATATTTTCAATTAAAAAAACCTTCACTTCAATGAAAAAAAACCTTTTCAATCAAAGAAAAAAAGTATTTGATTCCAAAAATATATTTGAGACTCAAAAAAATACATTTGAACACTGCTTTTCTTTGATTGAAAATGTTTTCTTTGATAGAAGTCCGTGTTTTTTTGTTTTTTTTTGTTTAAAGCAACCTTTTTAATTAAAGTAACATTAACTTTCTTTGTCAGAAAGATGTCGTTGGTGTAGACACTTGTCAATCAAACATGTCTGACCAACAGAGAAGCACCCGCCCACTGCGGAACGTTTGTGTCAAAATGATTCAATTAAAAAAATTTGAACTTCAAAACTTTTTGCACTTCAAAAAAAAACAAAAACAATTTTCAATCAAAACAATTTGAACTTCTATTTTTTTTTCACTTCAAATAAAAAACAAAAACAACGAAAAAACACATTCTCTTCAATACTTTTTTTATTCACGAGGTAAATAATTTTTTTTTGTTGCTTTTGAATAGTTTTTTCTTTGATTGAAAATATTTTTTTTTGATTGAAACAACTTTTTTGGAATTGAATGATTAAGACACAAATGTCCTACCCATGTATGGCCCAAACACAAAAAAGATTACTCCAATCAAAGAGAACATTTTCAATTAAAACAAAAGGTGTTCAAATGCAATTTTTAGAGTCTCAAATATTTTATTTGCATTCAAAAATGATTTTCTATATTTGAAAATGTTTATCTTTTCATTGAAGTGACTTTTGTATTGATTCTGTTGTTTGTTTGTTTGAAGCAACTTCTTTTTTGATTGAATGATAAAGACACAAATGTCCTACCCATTATATGGTCCAATCAAAAACCAATGTTACTTTAATTAAAAAGGTTGCTTTAAACAAAACAAAAAAACAGACTTCTATCAAAGAAAACATTTTCAATCACAAACAATTTTTTTGAGTCTCAAATATATTTTTGGAATCAAATACTTTTTTTCTTTGATTGAAAATTTTTTTTTTTCATTGAAGTGAAGGTTTTTTTAATTGAAAATATTTTTTTTGATTGAATCATTTTGACACAAACGTTCCGCAGTGGGCGGGTGCTTCTCTGTTGGTCAGACATGTTTGATTGACAAGTGTCTACACCAACGACATCTTTCTGACAAAGAAAGTTAATGTTACTTTAATTAAAAAGGTTGCTTTAAACAAAAAAAAAAAAACACAGACTTCTATCAAAGAAAACATTTTCAATCACAAACAATTTTTTTGAGTCTCAAATATATTTTTGGATTCAAATACTTTTTTTCTCATTGATGTGAAGGTTTTTTTTAATTGAAAATATTTTTTTTGATTGAATAATAAAGAGAAATCTACCTTCATATATTTGCCCTGTTATTTGTAATTTGCATCTTTATTATTTTTGGTCGTTTCACTTAATTTTGGCCTTGTAAGATGAATTTTTAAAACGGGGGAATAGTTTGGCTGTGCGGTTCAGTGACACGAAGGGTCGCGAGGAGATCGATCTCGTCTCTGATGTTTCAGTTACACTTTACAGTACGGTTCATTAGTTAACATTAGTTCACTACCTTAGTTTGAACATTTACTAATACATGAGGTTGTTTTTGTTAACATTAGTGAAAGCACTGTGAACTGACATGAACAAACAATGAACAGTTTACATATTGAGTTTATTTTTCTATTGATTAAAGATAGGACTATATACTCGCTGTAACTTTATCCATGCGTTTCCCTGAAAATACCTGCACACCTTAGAGCGCCCATCAACCAATAGCTTGTTTTCACGTGACGTCACGCAACTGCGTTGCCATGGCGCGAAGCGCAAATGGAGGGCAGGAAGTGATTTCTATATTTAGGAAGCACTTTAACACACTCAAAATGCCTATGTTTTACGTCGTTTATGGTTGCTCAAATCGATCAAACC
>NW_024121199.1:8682233-8793479 GCF_016745375.1 Pimephales promelas | reverse complement strand
GCCCGCTCTGCATCCACCGTCCTCCGATAACTGAACGTTAACGTTAAAGGGTTAGTTCACCCAAAAATGAAAATTAAGTCATTAATTACTCACCCCCATGCTGTACCAACCCCGTAAGACCTTCGTTCGTCTTCGGAACACAAATGAAGATATTTTTGATTAAATTTGAGAGCTGTATAACTACCACATTGGCTCCTAAGGGACTGCCTCTTGACGGCCCAGAAAGTCAATGAAGAAAATGTTTTAAAATCCCAAGTGACTACCGTGGCTCAACTATATGTTTATCAAGCGACGCGAATACTTTTTTGTGCGAAAAAACAAACAAAAATAACGAGTTTATTCGACTATTTCTTTTCTCCTTGTAGGCCAGAACGAGACTTCCTTAGATTTCCACGACGCATGCGCGAGAATTGCGATCTGAAGTAGTGTAAGCTGGTGTGAGCAGATCGCAATTCTCGCGCATGCGTCGTGGAAATCTAAGGAAGTCTCGTTCTGGCCTACAAGGAAGAAAAGAAATAGTCGAATAAACTCGTTATTTTTGTTTGTTTTTTCGCACAAAAAGTATTCGCGTTGCTTGATTTACTCTATTCACTCCATGACAAAACTACCCCAGTCATTCTAGAATGATTCATTCTTTCCAAATAGAGCTAGGCCTATTCAAGTAATCTGGTGGTTGTTTTTATATCACAATATATATCGCAGAAAAATAAAATATCACAATGTCATTTTTTACCAATATCGTGCAGCCCTAATCCTCGTTATGTGTTTTCTATAGAGGGATATCGACTAGAGGTCGACCGATATTGGATTTTACCGATAACGATAGCTAGGTTGGGCTGTACTTGCCGATAACCGATTAATCAACCGATAGTTTTTAAAATTGATACTGGATAAAAACAAACATAACACTCCATGTAAAACAGTGCTGAACTTTATTATAAAAATACAAAAAACTGGCATAAAAGGCATTCTTTCAAACAAACAAAAAACAATACTCTAAATAACAAATTAAACGTTCCAAATGTAACGGTTTAACTGTTCTTTTTCAAGCCAACCTAATGAATAAAAAAAGACGTTTCAAATAATAACCAAATTTGCCATCTGAAAATAATTTAAACATTAAAATATGTCAAATGTGTGTTTCTTTAGCTATACCATGTTGCAAGTCCAATTTGTTAACAATGATTTATTAGCTAGTTTACATGAACTATGTGCATGTTTACAGCATTATTATTTGAGCAATACAATTTCACCTTGATCATTCATGTTAGTTCATAGAGTTTTAACTATGGTTAACAAATAAAAACCTTAATTTAAAAATGTAGTATGTTAATTAACACACAATGAACAGCAGTTAATAACCTTAGTTAATGTTAATTAATGTGTTAACCAGCGACTGGCAAGTTCGGGGCTTTATTACTGTCGGTGGTTCGGGGGGCTCTGTCTATTATTGGTCCAACCTAATAAAAACGTCAACGGTCCGTGAAGCATAGCCTATATGAGTTGCGTATTTTAGTTCCACTTTCATTTTGTTTGTATTCGCTGCTAGGTAACGTGTCGATAGATCGCTTATTGCTCAGACGCACATCAGGTTGTGATATTTGTCTCCGTCTCTCATGTTCCCACAGACGTTTAATCGCGCTATTCTTGTCACGGATTCAGTGACGCGTCCCTTCCACGCTTACCATGCGTTTAACGTGTGGCAAATTTACCGGTCGCACATTTACCGGTTACACTCTCAAATTTTAGTCGCAAAATGCGACTATTTGGTCGCAGTCTTTAATAAAAATAAATATGTATTAAAGTGATGGTGAAAAAAGAACCGAAATCGAATGCTTCTCTGATTCGTTTGTTTTTGTCGGCTGTATGAACATCAGTTTGCTATCATGCGTCTCGAGCTTATATGCAACGTCGCTGCATAATGAATGCATTACAGTCACCAGCTGGATATAAACTAATGTATAAACTAATTTAATCAAGGACCTAAAAACCCGTATATAAAAATATTTAAATCATGTTTTTTTTTTTTTTTTTATTAAGTACTCGGTATCGGTATCGGCGAGTACTGAAATGCAAGTACTCGTACTCGTTTTCCAAAAAAGTGGTATCGGTGCATCCCTACTTTTCACGACTTCAAAGACAGACGCACGTAATCACACGCGCTTTGCTGATCTCTCTCATTCACTGTGTAAAGCGTCTGTAGGCTACACATCATCACCAGTCTTGTCATTACATTATGTACTTGTTTAACATTCAATACACATGCATGAAGTTCAAAACAAGAAGGGCATAGCCTTATAAAAAAATATATAGTTGGAGCACACTAAACAACCCAAAAGCAGCAGCCTACACTGCCTAGTTTAGTTTAATAATTTGCATAGTTATAATTGTTTTTTGGTGTTCAGATTTTATACGTTTTTCCAAATGTTATTTAATAAAAATACCGGTATATTTTTTTCCTCTCAGTATCTATTTTTCATCCCAAGCCCCGCCCCCGTGATCGAATCGCGATACGAATCGAATCGTGGGTCAAAAATCGTGATACGAACCGAATCGTGGGTTTGGTGTATTGTTACAGCCCTGCGTGAGTGTGCGTGTGAGCCATCTGACAGCCCTACATGAGCGTGTGTGTGTGTGTGTGTATTTCAGGTGTGGGACGCGGGCACCGGGGCGCTGCTGCAGAAGATGCCTGCGGATCTCCCTGTGCTGGACATCTGCCCGTTCCAGGCCCAGCAGAGCAGCTTCCTGGCCTCGCTCACCGAGAAGATGCTCAAGGTCTACAAGTGGGAGTGAGACCCACAGAACCAGAACCGAGTCCGACGGGACCACGCCTTCTGTTTAAATCAGTGCTTTCTCAATGTTTCAGTTCAAAGTCATCATTGCTCACTATTTTCTTTGTATATATGTAAGTGTTTTTGTATTTCTTTATTAAAATAATAAATGCAAACGTGCTTTGACAGTTTGTGAGAACTTAAAAACACCCAAGGGAAGGGAACATTAATATAGTTTGGAAAATCACTCGGTGTATTTCCAGGTGCGTTATTTATTTATTTATTTTTAGTTTTAAAATTTTCTTAAAATATAAGCATCCCCATTCTTTCACCAGTTTATTCATCTCAGTACATTAATACAGTTGTTTTTATTACAAGTTTTCTGAAATGTTATGTTTAAAAATGCATATTATGTTATCTAATTAAATATGCACTAATTTGCATACATTCCATAGTAGAAATGAACATCGGACGAAGCCAGGTTCAGAATTCTAATTATATTAACTTATTTGAAAGTTTTTACAGTGGGATTTCTTTTTATGTGCTTTTAATCACTTCATAAATCAGGAAGGAAAAAAAAACATTTCCGCTGTTTTTAGGAATAAAATTGCCTATAAAGCAGGCGAATGATGCATGAACAAGATATTAATAAAACTAAAGTTTCCTGTAGAAAGTATGGTGTCTTCCTCTAGGGGGCGAATTCTCCCTTCAAACAAATTCATTTTGATTCAAGATTCATTTGCTCTATAAAATACATATTTCAATGTTGTTAACAGAAATATTGCCTGACATAAAATGAAAATCCAAAACAAGACTTACGATACATTTATTTAAAATAAACATTTCCCAGTAATCAGAAACGATTGTGATTGGCCCATCCTCATCAACGCTGAGAAGAGCAACACGCACCAGCTGACCACACCATCCAGCAACAGCAATCGCGTCCTGGCCAAAGTTTACATCTGAATAATGCCACCAATAACCGTATAGTTGTTTGATTGAGAGTACATTACACGGTATAAGTTGAAATTGAATTAATAAAATACTTAGACTCATTGTACCTGACCAGTTAAATACAAGTTCGGGTTATCCAAGCCCCGCCCACTTTCCGAACTGCCAATTTCCTCCATTATCTTCCTTTTATTTATTCATTATTATTAATGCACAATGAACCAGAAAAATACGAGACATATTCATTCAAAGCGAATAAAGTAAAAATAAAAACAGAGCCAGAGGACGGGAAAAAGTGTGCTACTTTATACAACGGCATATATGCTAACAAGGCTATAAGCTCTAATTTCCTTTTTACTTGAGCAATTACACAAAACAGAACAATAAAGCTTGAAATCATGATCCGCAATTCAGTATTTATTTCCACAGAGAACTAGCGAATCATACTACAGCGACGGATTTCTCTCATGGATATTAAGAAGCCTACGCCACGACGTCGGCGCGTGCTGATTAATATTCATGAGCGCGCTCTTCGGCGTAGTAGGATTGGTAACTCAGCTGAGGAAGATGGCGGCGTGTGGACGTGTTCTGCGGCTCCTGCTGGTGCTCTTCATCTCCGGCTCGATCTGCTCTGCTCGGGAGGGCAAACCAGCGCTCGGAGACGGCGATATCCCCGCGGGCATCAGCGAGAGAGCCCGGAACCCCGCGGGGGATGCGAAGGCCGCGGACGGTCCGCAGGCGGGCCGCAGGAGCTCAGGCTGGAGGCTGGCGGAGGAGGAGGCCTGTCGGGAGGACGTGAGCAGGATCTGCCCCAAACACTCCTGGAACAACAACCTGGCCGTGCTCGAGTGCCTGCAGGACCGCAAAGACGTAAGGACATGTTTATACACGCAGCGTCTGCGATTTAAAGCGCGTATAACGCACCACCACCAGTCTAATAGTGCGTAACGTTACAACAACACACATCTGGACCTGCAGCGTCTTCCTGCGACACTCAGAAGTTGTAGATCACACACCGTCTATAGATGTCGACGGCAGCAGGGCTGGCGTGAGAACAAATAGCAGATATTTAGTAACTAGACGGCTTTTTGTCAAGAAAGGGCCTCTAATTATCACGTACATGCAGGTTTGGGGCTGTTCAATGTTTTAAATCTGGTTATCGTGATTTAATATAGATGGGAAATGTGTTTTCTGTTTATGCCTGTGCTTTAAACCGTTAAAAGCTGTGTTTTGCAGCTCGCCGATACGCCAGATATGCGGCGTGACGTCAGCACGTGCACTCCGATGACTTTTTTTTTTATGACTAATAATAAATACCGATAACTAGCGATGGGGAAATATCTAAAGCTAGCAAATTATATGAGTGGAATGACTTCTGCTAAAGTTGGCATGAAATCAATACATATCAATGTGTTTAAAATTGAATTAAAATCGATATATTTTGAACGTTTGATCCTACAAAATGGTGCACTTTGAGAGCTCCGAATTAAGAGTTTTAACTCCTTTACAGTGCAAAATGATCAAAGAAAATGCATTGACTTGTACCTGGACTTTAAAGCGGTTAAAACATCTTTTAGTCTCAGTGGCAATAACCATTTATTGTAATATAAATGAACTATTTTTTACTTTACTGTGTAAGGAAATGAATAATTTTTTTCCTGATTTATTTACTTGCAGAAGATAACTCCTTGAGCTTTTATTTAGGAGAAATTTTGGCACTTATTGGCAAAATAAAACGTTAGAGACCTTTGTTTGGCTATAAGTTTTACATTTTGGATTCATTATGAAACAGTGGCACAAAATGGGAAAGACTGAATGAATATCTGATAAATGTGCTGAAGTTGAGTATTATTACCCCCTCTCCGACCCTGTTATTGCTTTGGGGATAATCCGACACACACACACACACACACTCGTCACAGTACAGCAGAATCGGTTGATTGCGCCCCTCGATGGCACCACAGATGCCCATCATCTCAGAGTGACTGGTCTGGTGTCTTGCCCATCGTTTTCCCAATATTGTAACTCGTATGTTATTTATTTTACTCGTGTGTGTTCTGTTGTGGAGATTCCTTTAGTTGTTCGACTTGACTGACTTGCTTTAGGACTTCTTCACACAAATATGAATCCTGCTGACTGTTTGTCAAAGATTAGACGTTGTTGAAACCGCACTGATGTGGAGTCGCGGCACGAACACAAACGCCATGTGTAATAATGATTCTGAAGTGTGTGTGCTGTTCACTGGCAGTGTTTGGTCAGATCTGTGTGTGTGATTTGGGTCGGGTCATTACTGATTACACACACGCAACACTTTCACTCATTAGAACATGTGTTGATCAGCTCTTATTGTGTGTTGAGTCTCTAGACCGTCTCTTGTTGTAGAGTCCGTGTCAGTGTGAGCTGTACTATAAGGCCAATCGCTCAGTCGGACACAGTTCCTCATTGTTATTAATAAAGCCACTTTGTTTACTTGATGATTGATGGTCTTCCGGAGGCTAAAGGCCCTGTAGCTTCTGTAAAAATACAGTTTTCTGAACCGAAAGCCTGACCCAGCTGAGCTCTGACTGGACTGTGGGCTTCTCTCCCTCATGTCTCGCTGTGGTCATGCAGGGTTATAAACGTGAGCGCTTGTGTTCTTTTCACTTGAGTTAGAGATTACAGATGCAGGAGATTGTTTAGAGACGTTCTGTATTTCAAAGGCTTTCAGCCACGATAAACCCTGCTGAAGGACGACTCTGGGGCGAGCGGGTTTCTCTCTTTGATTGGATTTGGAGGCTGTTTTTAGTAACATTGACCCTGAGAACGAGGAGTTAGACATCCTGATCAAGGCCTTCACGGATCATGTGTCTGTGACTCTGTGAGTGTGTTCACACCAGACGGCAGCATTATAATCTGAGAACTGAAGCCTACCCGGAAGTGCAAAAACTGCAATCGGGAATCCGCTAGAGGAGGTCCCAAAAGGAGCAAATACCCACAGACCCCGTGTTAAAATACCCTGTGTTTCACAGCATAAATTCATGTTTTTACAGGTGCGTCCCATAGACTTTTATTGTATTTTTCTATCCACAAGTTTGTGGGTGGGTGAAAGTGGGTGAAACTTCCGGTGAGGCGGCGGGAGTAGCGTTCCAATGGTGTTTTGTGTGTTAGTTAGCGAAGAGGCTAGCTGTTTTTCAGAGAATTATTTTACTATTTAAAGACGCAAATCTTCATGAGAGATGTCGTTACGGAGCTCAGGGACAACATGTGCTGTTCGCGGTTGTATGTATAACCGGACTCAACTAATTCAGTGGCTTAAACGTGATTGTTTTGAACATAAGCTGAAAACGAAATCAGAGTGATCCTGCCAACGACTGTAGTTTCCATCACCTCCCAAAAGACGACGAATCTTCCTGTGTACATTTGTTTAAATTCTTAATATTCTATAAACTCTCTCAGCATGTGATTGGCTGTTCGCTACTGATGTTACACCTAAACTCAGGATCAAAGCCTGTGTTGACAGAATACCAAATATATTAGGAGCACATTCATTTATAATTTTGAATAAACTCCAAAGCACAATGACTAAGTGTGTATTTTTTATTTTAATTGTTTGTCAGCTCGCACAACTGTCTGTCACCATGCCTTGATGAGTATTGATTATTAATAATGTTATTATAATACTCCCAATCAACTACTGCAGAGGTAAAGGTACTGTTATTTCACCCTTTTTTAATTTCGTTGAGGTTGTGTTCCCACATCGTTAGCTAGTTTGGATCGCTATAACTTGAATGACCGTCAACTGTTGAATCAACGAGTGTGAAGTATGACAAGTCGCGCTTTGTTTACTTCCAACCGGAAGACGCGCCCACTTCTGACGCAAGGCCTCATGGGGCGTAGGAAACTTGTGGAAATGTCCCGAGTGTGAGGGGGTGAATTTTTTTCTAACTCGTTAGAATCGTATTTAGAAATAAAATGTATGCCATATAAGGGCGTGGTTAGCTTTGATTGACAGCTGATAACGGGCTGCACCGAGTAGACATAAGACATCATACCACCTCTGTATCCTCTCTGGACATTTGTATCGAAATATCCTACATAAATGGGTTGCTCTGCTATAAACGGCACTAACCGACACTGTAGGAGTACATCGGGACATTTTTTCCAGCCAGTGTTATTCCACTTCTATTCTTCACGTAGTTAGCACTATTTAGCATGAATGTTTGTGGGCAGTGGCACTGCAACAGTTAGCATTAAATCGCCTCAGATAAGTTACTTTAACTGATGTTTGAAACGCCAATGTAATATGTCCCACAGTGCAGTGTTCTTCAGCAGCTTTGCAGGGAATGTAAGCCATAGACTGTAGAAGTAGCCTGCCGGTCGATCTCGTAACGGGACAGATAGCTTATTTTAGCTTATTAGCTTAATTATTAGCTTAATAGCTTATTTACCCATATGTGGATTGGCCAGAGGGAGAAAATCACGTTGTAGTCCTACAGCAGAAGTGTTTGCATTACTGTGAACAACATGGCGGCCAGAGGTGGACCGGAACAACACGCATTTACTTGAGTATTATTATTTCTGGAAGCTTTTAACTGTAACTCCGCTGCGTTTCTGTGGAGGTCCTCGAGGAGACGGTAGTGCCGTCAGTCGGGAGGATTGTGGATATGAAAGTCAGGAGCCCGACTGATGTTGGTTTCTGACGGCAGCACGGTTTTCATCTGCAACATGACATCATGACTTTTGCGTAAACATACACGCCACTTTCGAGTGATTCCGCTTGTTTGTACACGCCGTCAAATGTCCGCGCGAAACGAAGCAAAATGTAGATCTACATCTGGGGAGCGATATTTTTTTTCCTAGGATGGTAAGGGAACAGTCATAAATGCCATTAACCCCAGTGACGGGTAGGTTTAGGGACGGGGTTGAGCTAAGTCATATATTTATATATACAGTAATAACGTTAAGTCAACGGCGTTCATAAACACGCTGAAAAGCGATTATGCGTCTTGATAGCACGCCAAAAATGGAAATACGAATTGGCGTGTCATACACGCGCTACTCTGTCATTTTCAAGGCTGGGTTTTGTCTTCTGAATGCAAATGTTGTCAGTTTTGGAGCACACTATCTTATAGATTACAGTAATGCTGACATATTCATACTAAAAGCCAGACCTCTTTGCACTCTTAGAGGAGCGTTGTGGACGCTGAGTGTACTTGTTCAGTCTCGCATGCGGTTCACTTCTGGACCTGCTCGAGGAGTAAAGCTGATATTGATATGAGGACAGGCACAGATTCAGAGACCTACTGTATTTCACACAGCAATGCAACAATAATAAAACAATGCATTGATTTCTGCTACTGAAGTACTTCTGTACTTTTACTGTCTTTACCACCTTTACCTGTAAGAGTGTTTTGAACAGTAGGATCTGCTCGTCCAGCTCTGAGAGGAGGTGTGTGTGTGTGTGTGTGTGTCCAGAAGGCACTAAATGTGAAGACACTGACCCTGTTCTAATAAAGATCAGGATCAAGTCCTCATGGTTCGAGAGACTCTAAGAGAGAGTTATTATGGAGGAAGAAAATGTGGTTATTGTGTTTATACACATTTTAAAACGTGGTCTTGAAGCGGCCGTGATGACGCTCTCTCGCTTTATACTGATGTTGAACTTCCCCTTTAAAGTTGCTGTTCTGGACTCCTCATCTCTCTCTCTGCAGTGTTTTGCAGTGTCATCATCATAATCCGTCACACAGTAGTCAAAGTTATCGCTCGATCAGCTGTCATGTTGGGAAATATTGCTCTTGTTCATGCCAAGCACAAGAGCTTCCTCTTGTGAGAGACACTAATAAAAGCTGTATGATGTTTATTAGAGATGAAGATAGCCAGTGTTGTTGGTCATGTGTAGGGATGCACCGATATGAGCATTTTGGCCGATACCGATAACTCTTTATATTCGAAAGCCGATAACCGATATATCGGCCGATAAATCTAAATCCAATTTTTATATAATTTTCGAAATCCTGATTGCAAAAACAAATGTCTCACAATTAAAATCCATCGCCTAACACAATTGTAATGTTCTCATTATAAATTCATGTAGCTGATAGCACATTTTGCACTTAACTATATTTTCCTTTTTGATTCCAATCATATTTCAAGCAATTAAGATCAATCATGTTGAACAGTGCGCATATTAAGTGTCTCAGGTGTCAAGTGTTGAAGGAAATAATTCATTAATTATCAGCTTTAATATATCAGCCAAATTTTATTATCGGGCCGATAACGATAACATAAAAATGAGCAAATATCGTCCGATACCGATATGGTGGCCGATATATCGTGCCGATATACAGTGTGCTTTTGTTCATCGAGACTGAATTTGAGTGAAATAACGTCACTATACCACGTGATAACGTTCTCCTCCACCAAAAACTGAAAGGCTAATAAGTTTAATTAGTGCTTGTACTTTATTTCACCACATTGTTTAATCTTCCTGATCTGTAATTACGCTGTTATAATGGATGTTTGTGGTCAAATATTGAACTTGTGGCGTATAAAGGCAGTGCTCTGAGCCTTTGACTCGGTCACATGATCAGATGAGTCCACACCGGATGAGCGAGGCCAGATCTGTGTTTGCATCTACTCTTCACACATCTCGAACACACACACACTGCCAAAGCTTTAAAGTCAATACCACACACTGCTGATCTTGGGATGGGCCGTAACTTTAGCCTAGTCGTCCAACAGCTGTTTGATATTTTTAAGAGTAGCTTTAGCTGAGTTTAGTTAGCTTAGTAGATCATTTACTTAACCCTTTGCAGCACCAGTGCTTGAATGATCCACGGGTGTTTTTGGTGAATTAAAGGCGCAGTTCGAGACGCTGAGTCCGGTTATAGTTGAGCTCCTTCAACCGGTTTGTGAACGCAGGGGTTCTCAAACATTTTTGGAGTTAGGGAAAAAAATCCAAAGACCCGCTCATATTTATGACAGGGATTGAGTACAAAGTTAATGTGCGAGTGGCTAATGAAATATTTTTGCAGAAATGTTCTCCACCCAGGGTCAGGGATTTCTAAATAGCCGACTGAGGTCTCAAAAGTGATCTTGCTTGGGATGCCAACCCCGAGGAAGTTTTGATGTTCTTGATCTACACATGTGCATTTTAAGGTGTTTTAAGGCCCCACAACTGGATAACTATAGCTTTAGTAGCAGGGCAGTGGCTTACATTTTTTTTGTCAAGATGACCGTTTAAATTTTACAATGAATGATCCACATACAAAATGGAAATGCAGAATGTATATGATTGTTGGCTAAATCAAAACACAATCGCGTAATCCAAACAGAATGGCCTGAAATGAGAGAGGTTTTAATGATTATGCCTATTCTGCACACTAACACAGCTTAGTCTATATTTAAACAATAGTAATGGCAATTGTTGTTAAATTGAGCTCATACCCACTGTAATTAGGTAAACAACATATAGTATATAATAATATAATGTTATCTCATGGGCACAGGAGGCTTCTCTTGACCTCTACTATTTCCTTTCCCAAACTGAGCTTTGATTGATAGTTTGCAATCGAACCGTTTCAGTCGTTCGTTTAAAACTTCTATCTAAAACAGCTGTTTAGTTTAGCTATTTAGGCCTACATCTTATCTCGCACTTTACGGCCGTTAACTGAAGCGTCGTGCGGGGGGGTTCTGTGAACATAAGAACAGGGCTTTGAGTTCATCTCCGACTCAAACATTTTGACATTGACGAGCTGTTGTTGTTGTTGTTGTACATCATCGCCATGTACAATATACTTGCAGCACCTAATTAAGTTAATATTAGGCAATTATTTCACAACTTTCATTATATACCTCAGGGACCTCAATTATGGGTACGGCCCTGTCCTATGCACTTTTATTTTGATATGATCAAGCTTCTAATATCAAATCAGCTGAGCTAGAACTGACATAATGTGCACGCACGCGAGACGCCGACGCGATTACTTGGGATTTTTTTCCTCAGCAGTGAAAACTAACGAATACTCTTATTTATGGTCATACGGATAAGACACAGGGTACATCATTTCAAAACAGTAAAGCGTCCATTTTTTATTTGTGTATAGGGCATAAAAAAAAGAAAGTTTGGTTCCGGTTGGTTGTCAGTTGAGGTTATGGGTCAGTAGGGACTTTTTTTTTTTTTTTTTTTTTTTTTTTTTTTTTTAAGTGGCAGGAAGGGATGGGTAGGAAATTATTCAGGGCTCGACATTAGAGGGATAGTTCACAAATTTTTTTTTTTATATGTTTTAGCTTACCTCAAGGGCATCCAAGATGAAGGTGTTTTTGTTTCCGCAGTATTTTCAATTTTGATATTTTTAGGTCAAACCCAAAAATATTAAAATTGAAACTACTGTGGAAACAAAAACACAGGTGGATGCCCTTGAGGTAAGCTAAAACATACCAAAAAATAATTTCAAAGTGAACTATCCCCTTAAGCCTTTTCACGTGCTTGTCCTCCGGACAAGTAAGTAAATCTGTCAATCACTTGTCTGAGTAAAAAAGTTGCTTGTCCGGATTTTTTAAATGTATTTATTTTTTTATTCTGAAGCAATATTCTCATCAGTGTTCAATCAGCTTTGATATTTAAAAAGGCATATTGTAATATCTGCACCTTTAAGGGCATCCCCTCCCCCAATATTATTAAATGCCCTATAGTGTCTTATTATTCTAAATATTTGAATTTATTGATCAAATTTAGGAATTTAAAATGAAAGATGAAGCATACTGTTACCCTAGGTAGGGCTGATCAAATTAAATCATTTACACTGAAAAATTACAATTTCATAAAATAATGTTATGAAATTGATTTAAATGTGCAAATAAGAAATATTGGAAAGAATTATACTAGGCTACTTATAAACATAACACTAAACTGCCAATAGGTGGCGGCAGGCGGCCGTATAAATGAGTGAGTTATTGATTCATTAATTCAAACGATTCGTTCAAACGGTTGATTCATTCAAGAATGAGACAGATGTTTATGAATGGGTCATTGAATCTTTGACTCAACCGATTCGTTCAAAATGCTGAATCATTCAGTAATGAAAACAGGTTGAGTTCCTGTGAGATGCGTCGTGGTTCTGCTGTGACTTTTCTTTGGAACTATTTTCGCTGCTGAAATGGAACAAAAACACCCAATATTGCTTATAAACAGTAAGTGACTTAATCTTAACTGTTTATTGAACTGTTGTAGGAAATCAATGTCACTTTTTCAATCGTGATGGTATTCAGGAAAAAAATTGAGGCTCCGCTCATGTGTGTAGATTTCTCTGCGCGAGCGTCAACAGCGCAACCTTACCATCAGTAATACAGTAGGCCTGCATTTATTATCCACAATCGATCGCAACTTGCAATAAATGTTATAAAATCAGAATCATTCTCTCGGTTTAGTGATTCCCTAGTTATTTTTTTTTTGTTATTGATGCTCTAATCAGTCTACTTGTCAGTTAGGGCGAGTAAAATTCTCTTTTACTTGTCCTTCAAAAATCCATTTGTCCCGGAAAAGCGGACAAGTTAGACGGGCTCTGGAGATACGAACCGCGGCAGGTTAGAGTGTTTTGGATTGCATAAAATAATGAAAGAAACGAACAAATACATGGCGAAAGAAGTGGTAGACCGCAGAAGATGGGATTGGGATCATGATTGGAAATGGGATGATTTTTAATAAAACTATGCGGATGGAGGTATTAGTATGTGGTGTGTGCATACCTATGAATGCATGTATTTGTATGTGCGCAAATATAAATAAAAGTGTCCTAAATGACAAAAAAAAGACTTGTATGTATTATAGTTCAGTTTGACGAACGATATCTGCCTCGTTTGTTAATAGCATTGCTGGAGGACAAGATGCATCTTGCATCGCGTGCTATAAAAAGTATAGATAGTATAAATTTATAGTTCACCTCAAAGTTTTTTATTTGTGTATTTATTTAATTTTTATTATTTCTTCCCCAAGCTCATAAAATAAATGTGGGTTGCACATAAATTGACAAGGTCGGTCGGAAACCGGAAACAATTTTTTTTTTATGCCTAGGATACAATATAAATGACTACAAAATGTCATACCTTTTAAAAATAAAGAAAACATCTCCAAAGTTAATCTACTTTCTGGCGCACGTTACGCAAAATCAACCAAAACACAGCGAATAGTCTACTTGACGCACCAACACGAGAACAGATGATCTATAGAAATCTTGACGTGTCTGCTTTGTATTATTTGACGTTAAATGCATTATATAAGCACTTGTGTGATCCCTGATCGCTGTTGTCCGTGTGTGATCCCTGATCGCTGTTGTCCGTGTGTGATCTCTGATCGCTGTTGTCCGTGTGTGATCCCTGATCGCTGTTGTCCGTGTGTGATCTCTGATCGCTGTTGTCTGTGTGTGATCTCAGATCGCTGTTGTCTGTGTGTGATCTCTGATCGCTGTTGTCTGTGTGTGATCTCTGATCGCTGTTGTCCGTGTGTGAACTCTGATCGCTGTTGTCCGTGTGTGATCTCAGATCGCTGTTGTCTGTGTGTGATCTCTGATCGCTGTTGTCCGTGTGTGAACTCTGATCGCTGTTGTCTGTGTGTGATCCCTGATCGCTGTTGTCCGTGTGTGAACTCTGATCGCTGTTGTCCGTGTGTGATCTCTGATCTCTGTTG
Source organism: Pimephales promelas (assembly GCF_016745375.1). The sequence continues at coordinate 8,779,094 of NW_024121199.1, read as the reverse complement.
TCCGTGTGTGATCCCTGATCGCTGTTGTCCGTGTGTGAACTCTGATCGCTGTTGTCTGTGTGTGATCTCTGATCGCTGTTGTCCGTGTGTGAACTCTGATCGCTGTTGTCCGTGTGTGATCTCTGATCTCTGTTGTCCGTGTGTGATCCCTGATCGCTGTTGTCTGTGTGTGATCTCTGATCGCTGTTGTCCGTGTGTGATCTCTGATCGCTGTTGTCCGTGTGTGATTCTCTGATCGCTGTTGTCCGTGTGTGATCCCTGATCGCTGTTGTCCGTGTGTGATCCCTGATCGCTGTTGTCCGTGTGTGATCTCTGATCGCTGTTGTCCGTGTGTGATCCCTGATCGCTGTTGTCCGTGTGTGATCTCTGATCGCTGTTGTCCGTGTGTGATCTCTGATCTCTGTTGTCCGTGTGTGATCCCTGATCGCTGTTGTCCGTGTGTGATCTCTGATCGCTGTTGTCCGTGTGTGATCTCTGATCGCTGTTGTCCGTGTGTGATCTCTGATCTCTGTTGTCCGTGTGTGATCCCTGATCGCTGTTGTCTGTGTGATCCCTGATCGCTGTTATCTGTTGTGTGATCCCTGATCGCTGTTGTCCGTGTGTGATCTCTGATCGCTGTTGTCCGTGTGTGATCCCTGATCGCTGTTGTCCGTGTGTGATCTCTGATCGCTGTTGTCCGTGTGTGATCTCTGATCGCTGTTGTCCGTGTGTGATCTCTGATCTCTGTTGTCCGTGTGTGATCTCTGATCGCTGTTGTCTGTGTGTGATCTCTGATCGCTGTTGTCCGTGTGTGATCTCTGATCGCTGTTGTCCGTGTGTGATCTCTGATCGCTGTTGTCTGTGTGTGATCTCTGATCGCTGTTGTCCGTGTGTGATCCCTGATCGCTGTTGTCTGTGTGATCCCTGATCGCTGTTATCTGTTGTGTGATCCCTGATCGCTGTTGTCCGTGTGTGATCTCTGATCGCTGTTGTCCGTGTGTGATCTCTGATCGCTGTTGTCCGTGTGTGATCTCTGATCGCTGTTGTCTGTGTGTGATCTCTGATCGCTGTTGTCCGTGTGTGATCTCTGATCGCTGTTGTCCGTGTGTGATCTCTGATCGCTGTTGTCTGTGTGTGATCTCTGATCGCTGTTGTCCGTGTGTGATCCCTGATCGCTGTTGTCTGTGTGATCCCTGATCGCTGTTATCTGTTGTGTGATCCCTGATCGCTGTTGTCCGTGTGTGATCTCTGATCGCTGTTGTCCGTGTGTGATCTCTGATCGCTGTTGTCCGTGTGTGATCTCTGATCGCTGTTGTCTGTGTGTGATCCCTGATCGCTGTTATCTGTGTGTGATCTCTGTAGGGCTGCAACAACTAATCGATAAAATCGATTATAATCGATTATGAAAATCGTTGTCAACGAATGTCATTATCGATTAGTTGGTCTGATTACGTCACGGGGATTGTTTACATGCTACATGCGCTTCTTACATGCGCTTCATGAGGCACACACGCAGTCTCTCTACCTCGCCGCTCTACCCTGTCTCGCACGCGCAACACCGACTGTTTGAACGGAGCACATTATCTTCTGTCTCGCGCGCGCAACACGGACGGTTTGGAGCACATATATCTTCTGTCTCGCATGCGCGCTCTTGATTCCGTGAGTTTGAACTAATTTGCGGGCATCAGGAAACCGCTATCAATATGCAGCATACACGAAAATCATTCACCTTTCGGCAAATTCGCCGTTTTGAAACCAAAATAGGTGACCTACGTTAATCGTGTATACTTTATGAAGCCATACTATAGTATAATGTGAGATAGAAATGTATATTTAAGTAATTAAATTAAATTAAGCTTTTCCCTCCACTGCGGCTGTCAGTCATTCTCTATTCGGTGTTCAAACAGCTCGTCGCGTTCGGTTACAACAGTTAACATGATGAAACTCTTTCCAAGATGATTCAATGTTATTATTATAATTGATCCGTAGATAAAGGTCTATGTTTTCGTAATATAATGACTATCTTGCTAGACTTTTATTGCTGTAACTTAATCACTTTCTACTGAGTGTCTGTTAGATCACAACACTAGAGTAGACTCGGCGCACTATAATTGTTCTTCACGTGCACAGCAGCCTAACTGAAATTTAAAACTGTTAAAAGAAAAGGCTTAATAAACTATTGCAAAGATACTGTATAATACACAGTCAATATGTCTTTCTCTTTCCTTGGTGCTTTTAACTTTAATGCGCCGGACACTAAAGAGCTGCGCGCCGCCCTGTGACTCAGTGTTGCTTCAAGCGCATCATTCAGCGCTCGCGATGCGCATACGCACTTTGTGCAGCTCTTTCATGATCATGTCATAATACTTTTGCGCAATAAAAGCTTATTAATAGCCTTTCTTGTTCTGTCCTATCTATTATATTTTGCTTCCTCACTAAACAGCTGTGCTTTACATTTAAAACAGCTGTGCATCTGATTTTTACGATGTTTTTCATGAATGTAACAACAATACAAAGAGCAATGTGCAACGTTTTACCAGAGTTAGTGCTACACTTATTGTCTCTTATTTGTTTCCCACTAAGGAATGTTTTTTTCACTAAATGTTCAGATTTTATAAAATTATTGTGCACTTGTGATATTTTTAGGCTAAGTTTTTCTGAGTTATCCACTAATCTAGTTTACAATAGCATTTTTGTCATAGGTTATGGTCATATATATTTTTTTTTATTTGTTGTTTTTCTTTATAATGAAGTTGTCTGTATTAAGTAGATTGTTTAACACACAAAATAGTGTGCTTTTTAGGGTTTTAGGGTTTTATTTAGTTATAATAAACAAAAAAATGAAATAAATTTTTTATCCGATTAATCGATTAATCGAAAAATAATCGTCCGATTAATCGATTATCAAAATAATCGTTAGTTGCAGCCCTAGATCTCTGATCTCTGTTGTCCGTGTGTGATCTCTGATCGCTGTTGTCCGTGTGTGATCCCTGATCGCTGTTGTCCGTGTGTGATCCCTGATCGCTGTTGTCCGTGTGTGATCCCTGATCGCTGTTGTCCGTGTGTGATCTCTGATCGCTGTTGTCCGTGTGTGATCTCTGATCGCTGTTGTCTGTGTGTGATCCTGATCGCTGTTGTCCGTGTGTGATCCCTGATCGCTGTTGTCTGTGTGTGATCTCTGATCGCTGTTGTCTGTGTGTGATCTCTGATCGCTGTTGTCCGTGTGTGATCTCTGATCGCTGTTGTCTGTGTGTGATCTCTGATCTCTGTTGTCCGTGTGTGATCCCTGATCGCTGTTGTCTGTGTGTGATCTCTGATCGCTGTTGTCTGTGTGTGATCTCTGATCGCTGTTGTCCGTGTGTGATCTCTGATCGCTGTTGTCTGTGTGTGATCTCTGATCTCTGTTGTCCGTGTGTGATCCCTGATCGCTGTTGTCCGTGTGTGATCCCTGATCGCTGTTGTCCGTGTGTGATCCCTGATCGCTGTTGTCCGTGTGTGATCCCTGATCGCTGTTGTCCGTGTGTGATCCCTGATCGCTGTTGTCCGTGTGTGATCCCTGATCGCTGTTGTCCGTGTGTGATCTCTGATCGCTGTTGTCCGTGTGTGATCTCTGATCGCTGTTGTCCGTGTGTGATCCCTGATCGCTGTTGTCCGTGTGTGATCCCTGATCGCTGTTGTCCGTGTGTGATCTCTGATCGCTGTTGTCCGTGTGTGATCTCTGATCGCTGTTGTCTGTGTGTGATCCCTGATCGCTGTTGTCCGTGTGTGATTCTCTGATCGCTGTTGTCCGTGTGTGATCTCTGATCGCTGTTGTCCGTGTGTGATCTCTGATCGCTGTTGTCTGTGTGTGATCTCTGATCGCTGTTGTCCGTGTGTGATCCCTGATCGCTGTTGTCCGTGTGTGATCTCTGATCGCTGTTGTCCGTGTGTGATCTCTGATCGCTGTTGTCTGTGTGTGATCTCTGATCGCTGTTGTCCGTGTGTGATCCCTGATCGCTGTTGTCCGTGTGTGATCTCTGATCGCTGTTGTCTGTGTGTGATCTCTGATCGCTGTTGTCTGTGTGTGATCTCTGATCGCTGTTGTCCGTGTGTGATCCCTGATCGCTGTTGTCCGTGTGTGATCTCTGATCGCTGTTGTCCGTGTGTGATCTCTGATCGCTGTTGTCCGTGTGTGATCCCTGATCGCTGTTGTCCGTGTGTGATCTCTGATCGCTGTTGTCCGTGTGTGATCTCTGATCGCTGTTGTCTGTGTGTGATCCCTGATCGCTGTTGTCCGTGTGTGATCTCTGATCGCTGTTGTCCGTGTGTGATCTCTGATCGCTGTTGTCTGTGTGTGATCCCTGATCGCTGTTGTCCGTGTGTGATCTCTGATCTCTGTTGTCCGTGTGTGATCTCTGATCGCTGTTGTCCGTGTGTGATCCCTGATCGCTGTTGTCCGTGTGTGATCTCTGATCGCTGTTGTCCGTGTGTGATCCCTGATCGCTGTTGTCCGTGTGTGATCCCTGATCGCTGTTGTCCGTGTGTGATCTCTGATCGCTGTTGTCCGTGTGTGATCCCTGATCGCTGTTGTCCGTGTGTGATCTCTGATCTCTGTTGTCCGTGTGTGATCCCTGATCGCTGTTGTCCGTGTGTGATCTCTGATCGCTGTTGTCCGTGTGTGATCCCTGATCGCTGTTGTCCGTGTGTGATCCCTGATCGCTGTTGTCCGTGTGTGATCCCTGATCGCTGTTGTCCGTGTGTGATCTCTGATCGCTGTTGTCCGTGTGTGATCTCTGATCGCTGTTGTCCGTGTGTGATCTCTGATCGCTGTTGTCCGTGTGTGATCCCTGATCTATTGTGTAACTCCTGCTGTTCTCCTTCTCTCTCCAGGACACCGAGATCGCCTCAGACTGCAATCATGTAAGTCTTCACACAGCACGACCCACACACACTAGCTGCACTTTAGCACACACTCAGCCATAGAAATGAAGTTATTTTTATTTTTTTTATTTTTTTGTGTGGTTTGCTGAAACAGAACTGTCATTCACACTTTAAACATCTTTAATTTTCAAGTTAGTTTTTTTTTTTCCTATTGACTTGTTTACTGTTATTTATTATTTTAAATATTTCTTGTATTACTTTTATGATTAATGATGTGCAGTGAGTAAATCTCCCGGTGTTTCCTCCAGCTGCTCTGGAACTACAAGCTGAACTTGACGACTGACCCGAAGTTCGAGTCCGTGGCCGTCGAGGTGTGCAAGACCACCATCAATGCGGTGAGTACACGCGCACACACACACACACACACGCTCTCTCTTGCCACAGTACACACCCTCATCACCCTAACCCCCTCCCCAGATCAAGGAGTGTGCCGCTGAGGAGCGTGGGAAGGGCTACCTGGTGTCGTGTTTAGTGGACCACCGCACCAACATCTCCGAGTACCAGTGTGACCAGTACATCACCAAGATGACCAGTATAGTGTTCAGCGACTACAGGCTGATCTGTGGCTTCATGGACAAGTGTAGAGACGACATCAACAAGCTGCACTGCGGGAGCGTCACCACGGGGGAGAAGGTAAAGCGCACTGCACTCTGGGTAACTCGGCCTGAGCCTTTTTACAGGAAGGATGTAACACTTTTTTTTAAAACCAGAACTTCCTGTTTGATATCTTTAGTATCTCTGCCAGTCTGTGTAACATTACTGTAAAACACAGAACTGAACAAACACTGTAAGATTACAAACATAGTTTTGATCATTTAAATGTGTCTGTGCGAATGTGTCAAACAGTTCTGCCACAAATTAACAGCTGGAAAAAGTAATAGTTAATTAGTTTTAGTACATTAATTAGAAATTCTGCCTTTGCAACTATTAACACTCCCAGTTTAATACATTTAATTACACTGTTAAATATGAGTTAGTGAATATCCATTTGTCATACGGTCGATTATAAAGTGGAGATGCCTACAATTCTCTTGAAGCTTTTTAAACTATGGGTTTGTTTTCATTGATATATTGGTTTGGTTATCAGTCCTAATGCGACGAGCATCGGTTGATGATGTCCAGCGGTTTGCTTCAGTGGTCAGTCATTGGTCATTTGATCAGCTCATTCAAATTTAATTTACACAACTTTTCATCCCAAACCAATAACACTTTTGTTCATTTTTGAAACACTATGGAGTTATTTTTAATGAAACCTTCCACTTCCAGTTCATAAAGACGTCATAAAAATAATCTGTATGAATTGAGAGATTTAGGGTTTCTGAAGACACTCTTGCTTTATATGATGAAGAGATTTACTTCATTATGTAAATGCAAACTCGAACTTTCTTGCTTGATGCGTGACCAATAAGAAGGCATGCACAATATATCGCCCACCGTATATATGTTCATTTTTAATGTTATTATTGTCATCGTTCCGAAAAGAGAATCCGGCCGATGTAATAAAGCTGATGAATAATGGGTTATTTCTTTCAACTGAGACGCTTCAAAAAAGCAAGATACAGTTCATGTGCGGCGCAGGTCTGTCATAAGCAAAGATACTTTTGCTTTAAACTGTTCAAACAGCACTCGAAACTCGAACACTGTGTTTTGTAACTCTTATGGGTTTTGAGTGAACATCTCGGCGTGACCCACGTGTGCTCAGCTGTGTCCAGGACAAGCGTTTGCTGAGGTTTGAGGTTGTGTGTTCCTCCTCTCGTCCCGCAGGACCTGCACTCCCAGGGCGAGGTGATCTCGTGTCTGGAGAAGGGCCTGGTGAGCGAGGCCGAGGCCGAGGAGGATGGCAAGTCCGGCATCAAAGACGAGTGCAAGAAGGCCATCATGCGTGTGGCCGAGCTCTCGTCCGACGACTTCCACCTGGACCGACACCTGTACTTCTCCTGCCGCGAGGACCGCGAGCGCTTCTGCGAACACGTGAGCCGCCGCCCCACACGCCCACGCTTCTGCATGCTAATGCTAATGCTAATGCTGCGCCTCTTACTTCTAGACTGCAGCCGGAGAAGGAAAGGTCTACAAATGCCTGTTCAACCACAAGTACGAGGAGAGCATGTCTGAGAAGGTGCGTTTGCTTCAGTCCTTTACCAGCTGAGGCTCCTCTTCCTCCTTTACGAGCAGTTTTACAGCTAAGGAGGCCCTTCAGTTGGAAATGACAGAATAAGGACTTCATTATTTGAGAGTAGACATGACCAGGTTATGGATACGAGATGCCGGATTGGACATTCACGACTCGCTCAGTCCTATTTATTTAAAAGGGGAAGAGAAACCGGTTTGGGATTTGTGTAAGAATTTCACGTGTAAAACATGCTTTAATAGAACGTCCTTTTTAAAACAATATTACACAACATTTTTATTCAGAAAATATACAAATTGCTATTTAAAAAAAAAAAAAAAAAAAAGGTTCTCCAGGAATAATTTTAGAATTGAGAAATATAAAAAAATTATAAATGTATGATTTTATTGTATATTTATTTTTATTTTATGAATTTTTTTTCTTTTTTTTTTTTTTACAGAAAAAAATTAAATTATTGGGAACAGTGTTTTGAATTGATTGTAATCAGAATTATTTTTCAAAATTTAAATACTGTTGATTTGGATGAATTTAGCTATTGCTGTTGATTTGGCATTAAATCATAAATAAGTTAATAAATTCTACAATAGTATATAACACTGAAATAACACTAACTCATTAAAATATTAAAGTTAATTTTCATCTTGGTTTAAGTAATTTTCTTGTCATTTTAACTGGTTTTATTTATGTTAAATTAAACTATCCAAAACCCACTAGACCAATGTTATAAATGTTTGCTTTGCACATTTGTGAGGGACCACAGTTATTCATTATCTCAACTCCCATGATCCCGCGCTCCGTCATCAAGCTACGCCTGTGTTGGTTTTGAATAAGCGTCCTCTAGTGGTAAAACTGTGCCTTTAACATTTATATTATTTCAAGTTGATCAAGTATTCATTTCTCTAACAATTTAAATGAGAAGCGTTTCCCAGTAAATTATTCTGCTGGTGTGTGTGTGTGTGTGTGTGTCCCGCACAGTGCAAGGACGCTCTGTCCACTCGCCAGAAGCTGATCGCTCAGGACTACAAGGTCAGCTACTCACTGGCTAAAGCCTGTAAACCGGACCTGCGTAAATACCGCTGCAACATGGACACCGCGATGCCTCGAGCGCGCGAAGCCAAGCTCTCGTACCTGCTCCTGTGCCTGGAGGCGGCCGTACACCGCGGTGAGTCTCACACACACACACACACACACACCTGTGCCTGGAGGCGGCCGTACACCGCGGTGAGTCTCACACACACACACACACACACACCTGTGCCTGGAGGCGGCCGTACACCGCGGTGAGTCTCACACACACACACACACACACACACTCTGCCCCCTACAGCTGTCTCTCTCTCTGTCCGTCTCTACAGTGTGACTCAGTGTCTCTCTCTCTCTCTCTCTGCCTCAGGTCAGACCGTGAGTGGCGAGTGTCAGGGGGAGATGCTGGACTACAGGCGGATGCTGATGGAGGATTTCTCGCTGAGTCCCGAGATCGTGCTGCACTGCCGAGGGGAGATCGACACACACTGCTCCGGCCTGCACCACAAGGGCCGAACCCTGCACTGCCTCATGAGGGTGTCCCGGGAAAAGGGCATCTTCGAAGGACACTGCCAGAAAGCTGTGAGTTTCAGTTACTGCGCTAGTTTATCTGCTCGAGATATTCAACATTCAGTATTAGCGACTGGCCAGTTAATGTCTGATATTTTCTCCATCAAACAGTCCCTCCAGAAAAACACGATTATGCGATCGCTGAATTCAATGCAAAATCAGCCAAAGTCCGCATATTTATGCGGGGGCTGCATTTTTTCAAATACGCCGCACTTTCGCCGCATAAATTGCCGATTTCCGTGCAAAATATGCGGGGTTTGCATAATTTCATAATCCTCGCATTTTCGTTGCAAAAAAAAGTCACGTGTATTTTAGTAGAAAGTTAAAAAAATGTTCCGTTTGCTTCACACAAGAGCAGCCATTTCCCCCTGTTTCCATGGAAACGTTATGAAGTGACGCAATTACGCGACGCCGGACAGACTCACGGAGGCGATTGACATCTCACAAATCGAACTCGTATAACTGTCTGTCACACGTTCTACCGTCACATCGTTACTTAATAAACAACATAAGATAAAAGAAGTAGCATCAAACAGAAATTACCCGCACACATGGGGTGTTCGAGGCGCACATATAACACTGCAGAGAGTTCAACAGGGAGCGCAGCTCTTAAAGGGGCCACACCTTATTAAACTCGTTACAGTCTGAAATAAAACAAGATGAGAAATGAAATATTCCCAGCACTTTCTATGATGTAGTATGCTTGCTTATCAAAGGAAGTAATAAGAAATGACTCTTACATTAGCCGAGTGAGAACAGGATGTTGGGGGAATCACTGAAAAAGAGAAATCTTTTTCATCAAACCGCAATTTTTGCAAGTTCTCTCAATTTTTGCAAATTCCTGCAATTTCATCGCATAAAATTGCATAAATATCCCGCATATTCCATCGCATTTTTAAAGAAAACGGGCCGAGTAAGCTAATCAATCAATTTTTGCCCGCAACAATCACAAAAAAACTCTGCGTTTTTCTGGAAGGACTGAATACTATTATGGTAAATGTTATATATAAATCGCAAATTTTTTCACAAATTTTTGGAAATTACCACCACAAAATCAGTCATTTTGATCGCAAAAATCACAAAAAAAAATCGTGAAATCCTGGAGGGACTGATTATATCAGTTTGCACAGTCTTTTTTGCTAGGGACGCTCCGGAATTTCAGCCAGAGAAAAATGTCGGCCAATAATGGCATTTTGTGTTTTTGGCCGAAAGAGAAAGGTGTCCGCTCAGTGTTCAGCGCTGTCTGTCGCTCTGAGCTAATGAACGGCCCGCAGCACAGCTCAATCCAGAAGCACGTTTTCATTTCACTTTCGTTTGTCGTTTGACACGTCTCATATTCAGCAATGCAGCTCTCATCAGTTGGACACTTCTAACTAAATTTAGTCACACCGGCAGGAAAAAAGGTTGCAAAATGCCAGCATTTAGTCGCTGGCTGGAAGCCTGGGTGGATATAGGGGTTATATAGAGATGGATATAGGGGTTATATAGGGATATGGGTGGATATAGGGATGATATGGGGTGGATATACAGATGATAGAGATAGATATAGGGAGGATATACAGATGGAGAGATGGATATAGGGGTTATATAGGGATATGGGTGGATATAGGGATGATATGGGGTGGATATACAGATGATAGAGATAAATATAGGGAGGATATACAGATGGATATAGGAATGATATATTATAGGGCTGATATACAGATGGATATAAGGATGATATAGGGGTGGATATAGGGATTATATAGAGATGGATAGACAGATGGATATAGGGGTTATAGGGATGATATAGAAGTGGATAGAGATGGATACACAGATGGATATAGGGATTATAGGGGTGATGAACAGATGGATATATGGATGATATAGGGGTGGATATAGGGAAGATATAGGGATGATATAGGGATTAATATAGGGCTGATATAGAGATGGAAAGGGATGGATGAATTGAAGAGATTAATAGTTAAATTTTGCAGTTGTAATATATTACTACTATGTGTTTAATTGGGGCATATTAATAATTTTATAATAAATGAATTTATTTCTGATAAAAACATGCATAAATACTGAAAAAATCTGAAGATAATTGTGTGCGTTTGTTTCAGTAGTTCCTGATGAGTGAACCGAGGCTCGTTTAAATCATGAACAAAGTCATGAGAGATTCTTTCATGTTCAATAATGCAGCGTTTTAATAACTGTGTGTGTGTGTGTGTCCCTCAGCTCCAGACGCTGATTCAGGAGACGGACCCCGGGGCCGACTATCGCATCGACCGGGCCCTGAACGAGGCCTGCGAGTCCGTCATCCAGACCGCCTGCAAACACATCCGAAACGGAGACCCCATGTGAGTGTGTGTGTGAGATGACCAGGTCAAACGAGTCACGCGCTCATCCTCTACGCTACAAACGTCAACGGCACGTGGAACAAATGAGTGCTTTTATTAATGTCAGGGATGACTGGCATATTTGTGTTTCTGTAGCAAGACCGGTTGTGTTGCCTCAGGCACTGAAGAAGTCCGAGCGAACCAGTTTTACCATAAACTTTCCAGAACGTTGATTGGTCTTTACATTTGACCTTGTTTCTGTGCAGAAATAGAAACGTTAAAGGTGAAGTGTGTAGTCCAGGTATTTTGTCAAGTAAGTGTGTGTGTGTGTGTGTGAATGCAGGATCCTGTCGTGTCTGATGGAGCATCTGTACACTGATAAGATGGTTGAAGACTGTGAACACAGACTGCTGGAGCTGCAGTACTTCATCTCCAGAGACTGGAAGTGAGTCACAAAACAGAGCCACTATAAATTCCACAATTTTAATTGAACAAAATCCAGTGAACAAAACTTAATTTAGCTTTCACATACACTTCAAGTACTTCCGTATTTGTCTTTTTCACCGTTCTACAGGTAGAATTCAGGAATGTGTCTTTCTGTGTAACACAGTTTTAAGGAATGTTACTTGATTGAGCAAGATTGAGCACATATTGGAGAATCGGCTAAATATTATGATGGCAATATTTGATAATCCCAGTAAGTTTAACTGGAACTGCACGATTAATTGTTTAAAGATGGTGATCTTATTCCTGAATTCAGTGATTCTTCTGTATGAAACCTTTGACTCGTCCATTTTGCGTTATCATGAAACTGCTTCAGTCTATTCAACATCACAGTATCATTGAACATCTGAATTATTATGAGACAGAAATAGAGAAGTGTTTGTGTACAATTTTACAGTTCGGATATAAACACTGATGCCTACTCTAGCGATCGAAATAGAGTAAATCACCTTTAGAAGTAAACTTGATGCTTTAAATGAATATTGTAGCATTGCATCGTTTTGCCAGTAGGTGGCGTCAGGAGACTGATAATAACAGATGTGTTTGTCATTTAATTATTCATTCATTCATCTAGTAATGAAAGTGAAGTCTTTATGAGCTCATTGAATCATTCACAAAATATCTTTTTTAAATGCATTTAATTTAAACTATTTTTTTTTTAAATAGACTGTCAATTAATTTTGTCAGAGCCTCTAGTAAATGGTGTAATTTTGCCCTTATGTCTGTTCTATTCACAATCGTGATCTTTATTTTAAACAAGCAAAAATTGTGCTTCTCAGTTTATCCAGAGTCATGCAGCATTTTGTTTTCTTTATTATGGTTTGTTTTGAGAAGGTTTTTGTTTTCTCTTTGCATTTTGTTTGGTTTGGTGTTGCTTTAGTTTGTTGAAGGTTAATTTTATGTCAGAACATTTGTTCATGTCACACACAACTTTGAGAGTTCCTGTTCATTTATCTGTGATATACCTGAACACGTGTTTTCTGCGGTTCTGTTGGCAGACTGGACCCCATCCTGTACAAGAAGTGCCAGAACGACGCGGCCCGCATCTGTCACACTCACGGCTGGAACGAGACGAGCGAGTTCATGCCTTCCGGAGCCGTCTTCTCCTGCCTGTACCGGCACGCGTACCGCACCGAGATGCAGGGGCGACGGGTACGAGTAACACACACACACACACACACTGCTGTATCAGACTTTAGCACTGAGAAACTTCTCCATAGCTTATCTGAGGCTTCCTCAATGCAACCGTAGGCTTCGTCAGACTCAGAATCTTCTGAAGTCAGTTCGGATGTGAGTATATCTGATTTCTTCAAAGAGCTGGATCTCACAAACCTGTCAAGAACATGTCTAGGTTGCATTTCACATCCAAAAATGAATACATTTAGCATTCAAACAGTTTTTGTACCAATTTATGCACTGACACATTATTTCATGTAAATTTAAGGACCCTCCCTTAATTCTCATTACCGTAATTTGAGGAAAAAACTTCACCGCACTGAGACACACACACACACACATAATGTATATATATAGTTTATACTTCATGCTTATTTTTATTAACTTTCATTTATGCTGATTTGAATATAAAATAACAAAAATAATGTGTCTGTGCAGAAAATATTAACGTCTCAAAATATAAAATCTCTCTATATTTTGTTGTGATATGACCGGGTTATGTTCTTGCCAGGCCTGGCGATGTTCATTCACTCTGAGAGTAAACATGCTTAAGCTACAAACACATGCTTTCTGCTAAACTATCAGGGACCAATCAAAGTCTTCCTCCTTTACGAGTCTGAAATCACATGAATGATGTTGTGGGCTTTAAATGACTGGTAGTGATTGATAGGAAATTCACTCCAATGATGAGGGTCTTGGGAGATCTCTAAACAGACACTGTGATTGAATGATTTCCGTGGTAACGTGTCTCACACACACACAGATTGCTGTTTTAGCAGTTCAGCTGAATCTGGAACTAGCAGTCTGTGTGTGTGTGATTGAAGGGTTGTAACTTGTGGATGTGTTTGGTATCTGTGTGTGTGTGTGTGCAAATGTATCAGTCGCTCAGCAGTTGTCCCGGGACTGTAAGACTGAGGTCCAGAGGATTGTGTGTGTGTGTGTGTGAGAGAGAGAGAGAGAGTGTGTGCTAACGCATCAGTCGCTCTGCAGTTGTCCCGGGACTGTAAGACTGAGGTTCAGAGGATCCTGCACCAGAGGGCTCTGGATGTGAAGCTGGACCCGGATCTTCAGAGTCGCTGTATGACGGACCTGGGGAAGTGGTGCAGTGAGAAGACTGAATCTGGACAGGTTAAACACACTCACACACACTTTACTGCACTCATTTCACACTGTAACTCACTTTCACATACAACTTTTTTCTTTAAAATGGTCAGTGGTTTTGTTTTTCTGTTAATTTTATGAGGTTTACAATTTTTGTAGCCATTGCTAAAATGTAGGACGTGTAAACATTCATGTCTTGGTTATACATATCTCACTTAAACACACTTTATAATATTAACAAGTATAATTCATAAGAAAACTACAGCAGAGTGGGTAATGAGGCTAAAATGTGAGACTGCTGTCCCTTTAAGAGTGAATGCACTGATCCACTGCACTGATCCACTGATCCACTGCAATGATCCACTGATCCACTACAATGATCCACTGCAACGATCCACTGCACTGATCCACTGCACTGATCCACTGCAATGATCCACTGATCCACTGCACTGATCCACTGCAATGATCCTCTACACTGATCCACTGATCCACTGCAATGATCCACTGATCCACTACACTGATCCACTGCACTGATCCTCTACACTGATGCACTGATCCACTGCAACGATCCACTGCACTGATCCACTGCAATGATCCACTGATCCACTACACTGATCCACTGCACTGATCCTCTACACTGATGCACTGATCCACTGCACTGATCCACTGCAATGATCCACTGATCCACTGCACTGATCCTCTACACTGATCCACTGCACTGATCCACTGATCCACTGCAATGATCCTCTGATCCACTGATCCACTGCAATAATCCACTGCAATGATCCACTGATCCACTGCAATGATCCACTGCACTGATCCTCTACACTGATCCACTGCAACGATCCACTGCACTGATCCACTGCAACGATCCACTGCACTGATCCACTGCAATGATCCACTGCAATGATCCACTGATCCTCTACACTGATCCACTGATCCACTGCAATGATCCTCTACACTGATCCACTGCAATGATCCACTGCACTGATCCTCTACACTGATCCACTGATCCACTTCACTGATCCACTGCAACAATCCACTGCACTGATCCACTGATCCACTGCAATGATCCTCTACACTGATCCACTGCAATGATCCACTGATCCACTACACTGATCCACTGATCCACTTCACTGATCCACTGCAACAATCCACTGCACTGATCCACTGATCCACTGCAATGATCCTCTACACTGATCCACTGCACTGATCCACTGATCCACTGCAACGATCCACTGATCCTCTACACTGATCCACTGCACTGATCCTCTACACTGTTCCACTGATCCACTTCACTGATCCACTGCAACAATCCACTGATCCACTGATCCTCTGCACTGATCCACTGATCCACTGCACTGATCCACTGATCCACTGCACTGATCCACTGATCCACTGCACTGATCCACTGCAACGATCCACTGCACTGATCCACTGCAATAATCCACTGATCCACTGCACTGATCATCTACACTGATCCACTGATCCACTGCAATAATCCACTACAATGATCCACTGATCCACTGCAATGATCCTCTGATCCACTGCAATGATCCTCTGATCCACTGATCCACTGCAATGATCCACTGCAATGATCCACTGATCCACTGCAATGATCCTCTACACTGATCCACTGCAATGATCCACTGCAATGATCCTCTACACTGATCCACTGATCCACTGATCCACTGCAATGATCCTCTGATCCACTGCAATGATCCTCTGATCCACTGCAATGATCCTCTGATCCACTGATCCACTGCAATGATCCACTGATCCACTGCAATGATCCTGCTTTTGCTTTCTTTACTGTTCATGTTCAGTTAACACACAACTAAATGTGTATACTGGGATACTTGCCAAGAGGAATATTTTGACACAATTTTGACGCAAGACTTGAAAGAGTTCCATCCAGTGTGCTTCTGATGTGCAGTTCTCACACACAACTCCTCTCTCACACACACACACACACACGACTCCTTAAACACAACTCCACACACGACTCCTCTCACACAGACACAGACACACAAACACGACTCCTCACACACAGACACACACACACACACGACTCCTCAAACACAACTCCACACACACGACTCCTCTCACACACACACACACAAACACGACTCCTCTCTCACACACACACACACAACTCCTCACACAGCGCATGTGTGTTCTTTCACGTGTTCCTGCGCTTGAATGTTTAAAAGATGTCTGTGCTAAACTTGTTTTGGCTGTGATTAGTGTCTGCTGAGCTGCCCGAGTCCACAGTAATGGAGTTAGACGAGTTCAGTCGGCTCTTGTGGGATCGCTCAGTGTAGAGGGTGCAGTAACGCTCTACAGACTCACGGGACACCAGCAGATGCTCTATTCACTGATGTTAGCATCTGTGGAAACTGCGTGAATTGAGAGACACAAACCGTACTCAGTATGTATGTGTGTGTGTGTGTGTCAGGAATTGGAGTGCCTGCAGGATCACTTGGAGGATCTGATCCCTCAATGCAGGGATGTGGTGGGGAACCTGACAGAACTGGAGTCCGAGGTACAGAAAGATGCTGTTTATCTCTGATGTGTGTGTGTGTGTGTGTAGTGTTGTTGCGAGCGAGACGTGTTTACTAACTTCTGTGGGTCTGCTTTTCCAGGACATTCAGATCGAGGCGCTGTTGATCCGAGCCTGTGAGCCCGTGATCCAGTCCTACTGTCACGTGAGTCTCCGATCACTAGTGAAGAAAACAACATATTTCTGGCTCATCATGATAAAGATTTCTTAAAACATGTTGATGTTTTTCATGACTATCATTTTGATGAGTTTACTAGTATTATCATCTGAAATGTACTACAGCTGAGCCTCCGATGCACAGGCCACAGAGGCTCGAGTCTCAGAATAAAGTGTTACTCTGAGGTGTTGGCCTGTACACTGATGTTCAGCTAAGACTGTCAAGACATGACACACAGAGATGTGTGTGTGTGTGTCTGCTCCGATGCGATACACTATGAGAACAGGAACTTGGCTCAGATCCGATAAGCAACTGTATAAGTAAGGGTTAATGCCCGACGAGGTGTCCATTGTCAGGTTTTAATGGATGACGGCGAGGCGTAAACCGGCCGACGCGCAGCGGAGGACGGTTGCCTCCGCCGAAGTCCATTAAAACCTGACAATGGACACCTCGGAGGGCATTAACCCGCTTATACCATGGTCACTTGCCAAATAAAACATTTTTAAAACATTAGTTTATATTTTAATTAGGCTAAATCTAGTTTTTACAAATAATAACTTGCCTTGCCTACTGTTTATTTAGCAAACGGAGATATTTATAGTCCGCTTAGCTCGTATCCCTTCAGGTTCACAAATGCATTTTTTTTTCATGAAACACAAAGGTAGGAATAGTTTTTTTTTTTTTATTACACATAAAACAATTAATCAAACAACAATAAAAAAACAATTAGCTCTGAGCCCCAGCGATTTGCGCTTAACGTTATAGAGGGCAATAAATTAATCAGATCAAAGAGAGGGTCATTTGCCTCAGGCTCCTTAGGCTTGAAACGCTGTAACGTTCAGCCTTCTCCTGCCTTGGTTGTCTGGACAGCTGCGTAAAACTCCCGCAGGGTCTCATTCAGGGGTGCGTTTCCCGAAAGCATCGTTATCCAACTATGGTCGCAAGTTACGTCGTTACCAATAGCGTTCAATGGAGCAGAGCGGTGTAATTTTCTCCGTTTTATTTACATTTTTTCTTTCTTCAGCAGCATACCAGTCGTCAAAGTTGCCATATTCTCCATAAATGTTAAAAGAAATAGCACGAAGTCGCTCATTGTTGTATTAGGCTATAATATCTAACGTTAGATGATAGAGCATGTGACCGCCTGTTGCTATGGTTACTCACAGCCGTTGTAGGCAGCGCATTTATTTATTAATTTCGAATGGTAAACAGGCAGTTTCACCAGAACTACTTTACTAGGTGTCCTCTATCACTTTTTAACGGACACCCTGCAGCCAATCAGAATCCAGTATTCACCCAGACCATGGTATAACAGAGATTAATATCTGGTCAGTCTATCCTTAGACTTTCGTTTAGTTGTATGTGCATACATGTTAAATAATATACAATTAGAGGAAGAAAATACAGTCCAAATACTGTGCAGTGAGAGGCAGAAAACCATTTGTATGTAATATCATGCTAACCATATTTATACAGCTTTTCCAATAAGATGAAATGATAAACTACCAAAAGCTTTTGACGGATCTATATAAATACTGCCCGTCAATCACGGTTTTCCAGAGCAGGGTAATGACCCGTCCATCAGTGCAGCAGAGAGAGCGACGGAAACACACGTGAACAGGTTTCTCTAAAGTTTGAGTTTATCGGTCTATAGCTGTTCAACCTGATCATCCGCTTTAAACGGAGGAATAACTTGAGCTGTTAAACCTTCTGCCTGTTTTCAAAGAGAGAGACACATTTTCACCTGTTTGACAAGAAACACAGAAATATTATCATGAGCCGCTGAAGATATTTTTAATTAATCAATTTCTCTTATTTCCTGTGCCTCAGGAGACTCAAAAATAGGGAAATGTTCTGATATATAATCCAGGGGTTCGCCAGTTCCAATAGGAACATTACCAGCTTATTTATGACCAAAATTAACAAATGAAACACATTTTTGAGCTACTTCGTTTAAACCTGTTTCTTTATTAAATTCAAAATCCTGATTATTTGAAAATGAATTTTACTCTTCATGTATTATTTGATCATGTGCTGTTGAGAAATAAAATTAGACTTAATCATCTGACTGGATCTCCTCCATGCATAGAGAGGAGGATTCATCTTCATCTTCTTCTTCTGTGTCTCGCAGGACGTGGCTGATAACCAGATCGACACCGGGGACCTGATGGAGTGTCTCGTGGCCAATAAGCACCAGAAGGAAATGAATGAGAAGTGTGCTGTGGGAGTCACACACTTCCAGCTGGTGCGTCTGCCGATCACACACTCGCTCTCTCTCTCTCCTTCTGTTACTACAGCTCTGTCACCCGCCCGTTTCTCCTCCTCATCCTCAGATCCAGATGAAGGACTTCCGCTTCTCCTACAAGTTCAAGATGGCCTGCAAGGAGGACGTGCTCAAACTGTGTCCCAACATCAAGAAGAAGTGAGCGCAGCGCAGCGGATGTGTTGGGGAACACTGAAGCATGCTGGGATGGTCCTGATGGTGTGTGTGTGTGTGTGTGTGTCCTCAGGGTTGATGTGGTGATCTGTCTGAGTACCACAGTGAGGAATGACACGCTACAGGAGGTCAAAGAGCAGCGCGTCTCCATGAAGTGCCGGAAGCAGCTGCGTGTGGAGGAGCTGGAGATGGTCAGTGCCGTCGTCACCTGTCCGGCTAGCCCAGTGTCCTTCATTTCCACAGCGCTGTTCGCAATGGAGATCGTTCCAAAGCGCCTGTACAGTGATGATAGGAAATCAAAGTAACAGAGATTGTTTTGGCTTTATGACGGCTCTAGAATAAAGTTAGTTTAATGGATTCACTTCCGTCACATCAATCATTAGTTATGAACTCAGGGGTCGCTGACGCATCGTTTTAACAGAAAACTTTTATCTACGCAAACTTTAAAAAAGGCTGATGGTGTGCACATGCGTGTAAAGAGCTCATTCTCATTCTATCATTCTAGGCATGTAGTCCTTCCCTAAAGAAAGCCCTGTGTTTGCAGTCATAAAAACACTTTACTGTACAATGTGGAAATTCATAGAATTTAAAAATTTTGACAAACATTCTCCAGTCACCTCATTAGAGGCAGATATAGCGGTGTCGGCGCATATGACGCAGATAGGATTATTTATTTATTTTTTTACAAAACATAACGTGGATAAATGCTTGTAAATAGTGTAACGGCGCAGTTTGTCCAGCAGAGTGCGCTCTGTTGTTTGCGAGACAGTAGCCAGCCCTTCACTCAATCATGAGGTCGTCAGACACGACAGAGCGCACACATTAGCTTCCGCTCCACTGACCGGCTATGAAACATGGCTAGCTAGCTAACCTAGCAAACGAGTATAAGCTCGAGGTGAGTAAAAGACAGGGACACATGTTATTTACTTGATAGCGTCTCACCAGGTTAAAGCACCATCCAACAGACTCATGCCTCCGCTAACATATTGAGCCAGTCACCGCTGAGATCGCTTGACCGCACGCGAGCGCCACACGCCGACAGCGCACGCGAGCGCCACACGCGAACGTGTAAATAAAAGAAAAGGACTCCAGAAAATTTTAAACATGCATTTTGATTATTAAACTGAAAATTGAATTTGTGAAAAAGAAAACTCATTTCATAGGGCCTTATATAACACATTCGAACAGATATACTGATGTGTGTGTGTGTGTGTCAGTCGGAGGACATTCGTCTGGAGCCTGATCTGTACGAGAGCTGTCGTCAGGACATCAAGCAGCACTGCCAGAACGTGGTGTTCGGGAACGCTCAGGTAAACCTTCATCATCATCATCATCATCATCACTTTACCTGCAACCATGTGCTCATCTGTGTGTGTGTGTGGTCAGGTGATCGAGTGTCTGAAGGAGAACAAGAAGCACCTGACCCAGCAGTGCCATCAGAAGGTGTTCCGGCTGCAGGAGACCGAGATGATGGACCCCGAGCTCGACTTCCAGCTCATGCGGGTCTGCAAGCAGATGATCCGGGTGACCAGCCTCTTCCTCACTACACAACTCTACACGACACGACCCCACAGCACAACACATCGCACACACAGTTCCAATACAGCTAATATAGAAGTCTTAATCATTTAGAGCGGCTTTGGAGATTATCAGAAATCTTGATTTGGTTTAATACGCATTCAAACAATCTAAACATTTAGGATATGGTATTTTTTTTTATTTTTTTTTATGAATATAACTATAGTTTTGATTTAAAATGGTTTAAAGGCTGAAATGTTTGGTGTCATTAAAAAAAACAAAACAAAAAAAGATTAAAGGTGGAATATAGATTTTTGCATTAAAATATCCCCAAATCACAAGGCCAGTGTTATATATTTAGTTAGGATGATAACTCACAATATTCCAAATGTTTCAAACAATGTTTAAATCGCGAGAAAATTTAGATTTTAACCAAGGAAACGGGGCGTGTGAGCTGGGAGTCGCCAGTCAATCGCATCATATCCGTGTTACCTCAGTTTCCGCTAGTACAGCGTGTAGTCCTGGACAAATGCGGAAGTTGTAGTTGTGCGTTAGCGTCTATCAAGCAACAAACGTCAGCTTGTTTCGCGCATTTGTTATGGAATGGAGCACAACTATTCTTTAGCGATTGCACCTGGTTCTGAGTCTCATAAACGCAAGCGTCATCGAACGGGTCAAACAAACGACCCAAGAAGAGTTTGGGACAAGAGAAATAAAACCAGCTCAACATCGGTGTAGGGTTGCCGCGGTGAGGAAAATTTCCCACCGGTTAATCGACGTGTGACAACACCGGTAATCCCGGTGTCACCGTGGAGGGCAGGGCGGGGGGGTTAAATAGCTTTTAAATGCGTGCGCGTTATACTTTCACTTTCGAAATAAGCGTCAATTGCTTGAATGGACAAAAAAAACAACTCGCTGATAATAAAACTTTTATTTATAGACTTTTATTAGCATAACGAACGAATAAAAATAACCCCATGCATAGGCTGAAAAAAGTGAAAATCGGCAAAATGTGGGCCCAAACAAATAAGAACCATAAAACGTTTATTAACAAATAAGAAAATAAAATAGGCCTAAATAAATTACACAAAGTTTAAATGAGATAAAACCAATTAAAAAGAGACGAATATAAAATAAAAACTTCAAAACGGACCTTAGCCTACATAAATGACATACTTTCACTTTCGAAATAAGCGTCAATTGCAATTCAGCGTCAATTGCTGGAATGGACAAAAAAAAACAACTCGCTGACAATAAACTTTTATTTAGACAGCACTTTTATTAGAATAATAAACGAATAAAATATAGACAGAACTTTTATTAGCATAACGAACGAATAAAAATAACCCCACGCATAGGCTGAAAAAAGTGAAAATCGGCAAACTGTGGGCCCAAAAAAAATAAAACGTTTATTAACGAATAAGAAAACAAAATAGGCCTAAATAAATTAAACAAAGTTTAAATAAGATAAAACCAAATAAAAAGAGACGAATATAAAAATAAAAACTTTAAAAAGGACCTTAGCCTACATAAATGACAGCACTCTAAAAAAAAGTAAAACACTATAAATTGGCATTTATTAACATTAATATATGAAGAGTTCAGATGCAAAAGCCTCTAAATGCCATTTGAAATTTTCATCTTTAATGATGATTTTTATCAAACTTGTATATTTAAGTTCAGTGATTTCACTTAAATGGCAATGATAATTACCTATTAATTGTTATTTAAGTGAAATTACTGAACTTAAATATACAAGTTTGATAAAAATCATCATTAAAGATGAAAATTTCAAATGGCATTTAGAGGATTTTGCATCTGAACTCTTCATATATTGGCCAAAATATTGCCAAACAGGCGCTTTTGCATTGCGTTTTGACACCAAATCTTCCGCCATTATCTTGCTTTTCTGTAATTTGACTCGTTCTCGTCTCCACACGCGCTAAATGGAATCCTGATGCTTGCTGATCTGTGACGTGACGGCACGCGTTGCGCAGTTCATTTTTAATTATAATGCTCTCTTCAGAACTAAATAATTGAAAATTATTATTTTTTATTAATTCAAATAAATATTTTAGCATAAACGAATACTTTAAAAAAAAAAGTCAAGACATCGCGGTGTCACGGTGGGAAAGTGATGTCACCGGTGATGGGGCTTAAAACCGGTAACACCGTCTATCGCGGCAAGCCTACATCGGTGTGGCATTTCCTAAATGAAGAGAACTTTGTGAAAAACTCGAGCTAGAAAGTGCATGTTTTACTTGACAGGTGAGTAACACCGTGTTCTGTATTCAAATTTCATGTCAGTAAACGATGCAAAACAATTAGTATTATTGTTAGAATGTCTTGTTGTCTATGCATATGATGTGAAAAACCATAAGGTCATATTCACCGCGAATACTTGGCTGTATCTTAGAAAACGACGTTTATCTGAAAAGAGTTTCAACCGTCCCGGCTCTCCCCTAACGTCTGTGATGACTAATTTACTTCTCTTGCGGTTATTTCAGTTTTATGAAAAACAAGCATGTCATTAAACGCAACATTTATAGAAATCGAACTTTACCTCATCCATGACAACAAATTTTTGATTCCCGTCTGACTGATTTATCCACGGTGGAGTTGAAAACAACAGTTCCCATCGTTCCGTGTTCTTCCGCGTCGTCATCAAGCAAAGCCGTTGTTGTTGTTTTGAATGTAGCGCCCTCTAGCGGCATAAAATCTTAGGTATTGTAGCTTTAACTTGAGTTTAAATTGTTATTTACAGTCATTTTATGGTTTAAATGTTACTATAGATCTTGCTCTACCCAACATTTCAGTAGCGCTGCAGAAACCCTGTTATTAGACCTTACAATTGAATGATGGCTTGAAATTGTTTGTAGATTGTAACTGTGTTGTGTTGTGTGTCCTTCAGCGTTTCTGCAGCGAGACTGATGCGAAGAACATGTTGCAGTGTCTGAAACAAAACAAGAACAGCGAGACCATGGACCCGAAATGCAAACAGATGATCACGAAGAGGCAGATCACCCAGAACACAGGTACACACACACACACACAGGTGTGTTTACTCTTCACTGTTCCCGTCCGCCTAGAGCTGTTTGTTTTTATTTACTTTTGAAAAATTAGTTCCTGATTCTAAAGTTAATCATTGAGATTTGTAATTTGCAATCAAGTATTTTCTTTAAGTGGCAACGTATGTGGCATTACTGCAAATTTATAAAACATTGCAATAACAAGATGGTTCAGAAGAACAAAAATAACTCTAAACTTTGACAAAATACTGATTTAATGTATTTTAAATGTTTATGAAACTGTAATGTATTATTATTTTTCCCATCATGCTTGAGAATGGGTTGAAATCGCCACCTTTGCGTGTCACAGTTGAATGTGGCATTATTGGTGTAAACCGCACTGACGTGTGTGTGTGTGTGTGTGTGTGTGTGTGCTGTAGACTATCGCCTGAACCCAGTGCTGAGGAAGGCCTGTAAAGCGGACATCCCCAAGTTCTGCCAGAACATCCTCAACAAGGCCAAAGACGACAACGAGCTGGAGGGCCAGGTCATCTCCTGCCTCAAGCTCAAATACGCAGACCAGGTGTGTGTACGCTCACGAGCTGCTTACACCAACACAGCTCACACACACACAATTAGATACTGTAGCTTCATTACTTTCCCTTAAAAAAGTAAAGTCAGGGATTCCTCTGAAATGTGTAGTTTAACAAGTGAGTTCTGCTGTAATACTGTGTGTAGACTATCCGATCTCACGTTCACTGAATCACACACACACACACACACACACACACACTCGAGTTAGCCGTTGTGTGAAATGCTGTGAAATTTGGACTGTGTAAACTAGGGCTGTAGTCAACCAAAGAAATCCTTAGTCGACCAAAGTCTTGTCCTGAGCAACGATTAGTCGACTTAAAAAAAACAAAAAAAAACGTGATGTTTTGATTAAACATTTTTTAAACAATTGTCATTGAGCATTTATAAATCAACAACGAAAAAACATCACAAATAAATAAAACCATAATAATACAGTTCTTTGAAAATTAAGTGATTTTTTTTAACTGCAAAAAGTGAAGAGCCCTGTCCTCGGTCTATAGTAACAGTCACAATCGCGCACCTGACCACAAACATAACTGCTATCTGCCACATCATGAAAAATCCCAACAAAAGCTCTCGTTTATACAGGCTTTATGTTCTTCTTTACTTTCAAAGCTATGGGTTAACTTTAGGCCTGACGATCAAGGCGTTTTAAACAACACACAAAAAACCCAAATAGCCTAAAAACAATCCTAATTAAAGCTGCGAGCAGCATTTATCGGTGTTCAAGCAGTTCAGGCCTTTAAGCACAAAAGCATCGAAAGGCATTCAATTTTATTTAACATGCATTTATCCACTGACATAACCCCGATTGGGCAAAAAACCAGGGATTGAGCCAGGGATTACAGTGGTGTAAAAACATTGAAGCTAAGTCAAACGGTCTAGGAGTTATGAGCAATTTAGTACTTTTGGTTGCTGTAGCGCCACCTATGGGCCAATCGGGGTCATACTCTGATAGCTTCTCCACAATTCGAGGCCCTACCATCTGACAAAGTTTCAGAGCTCCAGCCCTTACGGTTTGGGCTGCACGATGCGTTTTAGGGGATTTTTTTTTTTTTTCTTTCTAGCAAATACAATAGGTTTTCAGCACTTCGTGCTTGAACACCTAATAATGAGAGACCTTTTTGGCGATTATAGCGCCACCTATGATCCGATCCTCACGAAACTTTGCATGCTTCCTAACCCTGTTAGGACACATATGCTCATCGATTTTTGTGAAGTTGTGACTTTTTGGGGGGGATTTAGGGGCTTTTGACTGAATTTTGCCACAGACCACTATCTAAATGAGCCTGTTGCAGCCAACCAAATGCAAAATTTCAACTTTTTTTCAATAATTATTGATCTAGAGAGTCCAGAGAATAGGCCTAGACTGGTTTGGTCCCGATTGGGCAAAAAACCAGGGACTAGTTCGCAAAAGTGGGTTTTGGACAAAAACCGAAATAACAAATAGTTTTTTGCTCCAAATGGAAATCCGAGATATAACTCTTGTCCGTCTTGAGCCAGGGATTACAGTGGTGTAAAAACATTGAAGCTAAGTCAAACGGTCTAGGAGTTATGAGCAATTTAGTACTTTTGGTTGCTGTAGCGCCACCTATGGGCCAATCGGGGTCATACTCTGATAGCTTCTCCACAATTCGAGGCCCTACCATCTGACAAAGTTTCAGAGCTCCAGCCCTTACGGTTTGGTTTCATTTCTGGTTCGTTTTATTGCGTGGTTTTTCGTTACAAAACATGGTTTCTAGACCAGATAGAATCGTGTTGTTGTCAACTTGTTATTTGTTTGATTATTTTCAGGATTTAGACAGTATTATAGTACTGAAACAGCTCTCATTGAGTCACAAATGATATGCTCTTATCATCCGATCGTGGTTGTATCTCTATGTAGTGCGTTGTTAACTCGTGTAGTGAGTTACCTCCTGTTGTGGATCAATCACGCTGTGTTGTGTGGTGTGAACAGCTAAACAACTTGAACACTCATGATTTCACTGAGAGCAAGTCATGTAATGTGAACTGCACAGTTCAGCCCGACGTTTTAAAATCATGTAGTGTGAACTAGGCATTACCGAGCGCGAGCAGCAGCGCAGCCGGCCACAGGTGCGGTTCCCGAGTGCATTATGTGTGTGCAGTTACAAAAATAGCCTAAATTAAAGCATTTTAAAGTTGGGGACAAAACAAAGGCTAATTATATTTAGAATACAGTAATAAACAAGTGCTTATAAAGGAATAAATATCAAGGAGTAAATCATTGAAAGATTCTTTCTGTTGGTATAAAAAAAAAAAAACCAATAAGAATGTCAGTCGACGAAGACGGCATCGACCGATTAAGTTGGCAGCCCTAGTGTAAAGTAGTCCTGTATAAACAGTGGTGTGTTGAAGTGTTGGTCAGGTTTAGAGGATTCATTTCAGACGATTAAAACATCTCATGTGTATCTTGTATTATCCAGCTGATTCCACTAGTAAATACTTACCTTTGATAGTAACTTACCCCGCACTGAGCAGGACTCATGTAAGTGTGTGTGTGTGCAGCGTCTCTCTCCGGACTGTGAGGGTCAGATCAGTGTGATTCTGCAGGAGTCGGCGCTCGACTACAGGCTCGACCCACAGCTGCAGCTCCAGTGCAGTGAGGAGGTGAACACACACACACACACATCTTGCACACCTCCATCACCTTACACACCTTAACCTGAGCTACAGGCAGTGCTCTGCTGCTGAATCACTGGTGTGTGTGTGTGTGTGTGTGTGTGTGTGCAGATCCCGCGGCTGTGTGCGGAGGAGGTGGCGGCGCAGGAGCAGACGGGTCAGGTGGAGGAGTGTTTAAAGTACAACCTGCTGAAGATCAACCACGAGGGCTGCAAGAAGGTTCGGCCGCCCGTCTCTATCTGTGATTTAAAGGTGCTGTGTGTGTGTGTGTGATGTTTAGCGGCATCTGGTGGTGAGGTGAGGAATCGCAACCAGCTGAAGTTACGGTGGCCGACAGGAAGTGATGTCATCATCTGAGACATCAGCAGAGTAGCCAGTTCAGCAATGAGGAAGAAGTTCGGTTTGCTAGATTATACACTAAAGCGATGTTATTGCGAATATTATTACTTGTTCATCACTGTGGCCACCGTAGAAACATGATGTAAGGCGACCCGCGTGTGTGTGTGTGTGTGTGTGTGTGTAGAGAGGTGCTCATTTTCAGCTAATACAAACACACCGGTTGATTATGTGAGGTCTTTACACACCTCTGAACACACAGTTCTGCATTTGTCCACAGATCCTCCTATACATCACACACTGCACCTTTAACTTGCGTGCAAACTTTGAACGTTGCATTATATGTGTGTGGAAAATGCACCACGTTCACTTCCTGGGAAGTTGGTGCAGAACATCAGAGACGCTGCGTTGCCATTGGTCCGCTTGTTACTGTAGCTGACGCTGAGGAAACGTTGTGTTTATGTGTAGATGTGTGTGTGCGCATGTCATTGCTTTTTGAATGCACATCCAGTGTTGTTATCCAGCTAATGAGATGTGTGTGTGTGTGTGTGTGTGTGTGTGTGTGTGACTGCAGGAGGTGCTGAACATCCTGAAGGAGAGCAAGGCTGATATCTTCGTGGATCCGGTTCTCCACACCGCCTGTGCGCTGGACATTAAGCACCAGTGTGCTGCGATCCCGCCGGGACGAGGGCGACGTGAGTCATGCTGGCAGGGATTGGGCGCTGAGTGAAGTGTGTAGATGCTAATCCCAGCGTGTGTGTGTGTGTGTGTGTGTGCAGAGATGTCCTGTCTGATGGAGGCGCTGCAGGACAAGCGCGTGAGACTCCAGCCCGAGTGCAAGAAGAGACTACAGGACCGCATCGACATGTGGAGTTACGCTGCCAAGGTGAGCTAACACACACACACACACACACACACAGATAACTGACTGCTCTGCAGGTTTGTATATTATGAGAACGATGATCTTCTGAACGACTCTTGTGAAGTTGGTGGATTTAATACAAAGAGATTTTTACAAACAATTCACACAAATCTTATTCTGAACTTGAATCAGTTCGCTGAGTTTACATCCCAATGGTTTCACAAACAATTGACAAACACAACTTTTTTTTGTAATGATGTTTTTTGCGGACAATTTCAACAAATGACTCGAGGTTTCACAGACTGCATGAATCTAAAATAGGGCTGGGCAAAAAAATCGATTTTTCGATTTGTGTTCGATTCAAAATCGATTCTCAACGGCCGGAATCGATTTTTTTCCATATTAAGGGCTCGCGGACGCGGTGCTGCATCTTCTCGTCTCTCTGCACTAGGCAAGCGCTGCAGCAGCTGTCGATACACACACACGTTTAGGAGTCGGGACATGACGGAATATTCACTTAACAATCGGGCCAGCATTGCATCGTAACCTATGTTCGTAACTAACGTTTATCATTTTCACGTCTTTTTAAGTTTTACAAGCAATGTTAAACTATCCCGTGCTCGCGCACTCTTAGAGATGTCTTTCACTGCGTGCACAGTAACGTTACAGCCCAAATCTGCCTCACAAACAGCTCGCCAGAAACAAAAGTTTTATCCCTGGATTATATCACTTTAACAGTTAAACACGCAACATTATGTCAAAACTCTGGTCTTGGTGAGTAACCTCGTAAAGACAGTCGGTAATGTCTTAAATTAGCATTAAACGCGTGTGACAGAAAGTTAATGAAACAGTAATGGATTCGCGCACTAGTTCTTAAAGTGAACGCAGCCATTTGTGTCAGTCATTAATTCTGTTGTCATAACAACAGAATATAGTATTAATTGTAAGCAATCAGAATTAATAGCCTTTGTATTTAATTCAGTCTGGACTAAAAAGACTATCCAGTGTTATTTTACATTGGATTACTTTAGTCAGTTTCTGTAGTATTTCTGACATACCCAAAAAACTACCCCAAAATGTCTCTTAATTTGTGTCTTTATTCTATTGTATTTATTTGTGCTACTTTTTTCAATTTAATTCAAAGATTGAAATCAAGCTTCCATACATAAACTCTTAAAACAAAAATAAACAAAAAATTACATTACCATTTAGGTAAGATCAATGTAAAAAAAATGTAAGTCTAAATATTTATGTATTTATTTATCTATATCTATCTTAAACATAAAATAACATGATACTGTTTGATCAAGCTGTGCAACTTTTCTGACTTTTTTTGCTTATTGCATCAAAATCCTGTTTATTCTCTGTATGCATTTAGTGTACCTAAAATAAAAAGAGTTTTATATACAGGTTTATGGCTCTTAATTTCCTTGTATTAATTAACCACTAGTAAACTTATGTCCACTGTTCTTTTTTATAAATATAGGATTTATAATACATCTTCATTATAGTCGAATCGAGAATCAAATCAGGAATCGAAATCGAAAATTGAATCGAGAATCGAAATCGAATCGAACTGAGAGCTTGTGAATCGAAATCGAATCGAAATTGAAATGTGAATCGATACCCAGCCCTAATCTAAAACTGAACCCAATGCAACATCTGACTCAAGAATCATTTTACAAACGGTGAACGCCATTAATGAAATACGTTAGTACATTTAGAGTAGGGGTCGACCGATTATCGGCGCCGATTTTAAGCTTTTTTCTGGTTATCGGTATCGGCCATTTTCAAATCCGATTTGCCGATAAAATAACTTGCGCTATGCGCTATTTTTGGCTCTAACGCAGCCACCTCTGTCGGAACTCACCACTCTGTGGACTAGACTTATGTCCCCGCACATCTGATTTGTTGGGAGTCACGAGTCCGGCCGATCAGCGCGGCAAGCTGAAGGCACTGAAAGTTTTGCCCTGTGATTTCCGTGATTTCCGTGGAGACTCCAGTCATAAAAACTGAATTTACTGTATAAAGCGGAATATCACGGAATTTGTCAAATTTGATGAATTAATAAAAAGCAGGTCAGTACAAATCAAACCGCAAAAAGACTATTTAAATATTAATCCTGCGCGTCTCTAAATGAATGGCGCTGACGTGTGATTTCTCCAGAACATCTCCAGAGTCGCTCGCTCGGTCACTTCATGAGCTTTTTAATGCTTCAACTGAGAAAAGTTATCATCACATCATAGACGAACGGAAACTCAAAGATCTCCACGGCTACCCGTCAAAATAAAAGTTGGGTTTTTCACAAAGCCCTAAAAATGTCTTTTTTGTTAAACTGTAAATAAATTGAATAAGTTTAATGATTTTAATTAATTAGAAATGCTTTTTGATTACTAAAATTTTATTTAAACATTAAAATAGTCTTTAAGTTTAAATCAGTTAAAGAAAGTATTTGTCAACTTAATTTTGACATTAATTTACAGTTTTACACCAGACATAGGCTAAAATATAACATATATATATATATATATATATATTAGGGCTGTGCAAAAATTAATTGCGATTAATCGCATCCAAAATAAAAGTCTGTGTTTACATAATATATTTGTGTGTGCTGTATATAATTATTTTGTATATATAAATACCTATGCATGCAGGTATATATTTAAGAATTATTTGCACTTAAATTCTGTATATATATATGTAAAAATAGATAATCTATATTATATAAATATAAATATTTTATAAATGAATAACACATTTTCTTAAATATATACATGCATGTGTGTGTATTTATATATACAAAATAATTATATACAGCACACACAAATATATTATGTAAACACAGACTTTTATTTTGGATGCGATTAATCGCAATTAATTTTTGCACAGCCCTAATATATATCGGTTCAAAATATCGGTTATCGGTTTATTTGATCTGTAATAATCGGTATCGGCATCGGCCCTGAAGATCACATATCGGTCGACCCCTAATTTAGAGATGATTAACCCACACGCACTCTGTCGTTGCTCTCGTCCCCCACAGGTGGCTCCAGCAGAGGGGTTCTCGGACCTGGCGAGTCAGGTGTTCACGTCTCCAGCTAAGGGCTACATCCTGAGCATGCTGGCGGTGTGTGTGTTGCTGCTGTTCCTCATGGGTCTGCTGTGCGGCCGCATCACCAAGCGTGTGACGCAGGAGCTGAAGGACAGGTAGAGGGATCCGCCCATGGCCCAGACACACACTCGACCCCGTCCCGGGCCGGGGGAGGACACTGGGTGACGGGGGGCAGACTCGTGCTGTGTGTGTTTGTGTGTGTGTGTGTGTGTGTGTGTGCCACAGACGGCCACATGGGGACCCAGTTTGAATCGCTCCACACACTCTCCCCCTCGTCTCCACCGCTTCATCGACGGACATCAGAGACTCTCTCCAGCCGAACTGTTTATTTATTGACGAGTGGACGCGCAGGATGTGTGCGGTCCGCAGGGACGCCTGT
Source organism: Pimephales promelas (assembly GCF_016745375.1). Next base: position 8,747,763 of record NW_024121199.1, on the reverse strand, counting down.
GTTTTAGGAAACAGCCAGATGTGCATATTGACAAAGACGGAGCGATCGAATGAGTGCGTGTTTGTGCCTTTGCCCGTCCGAGTGAGAGAGCTTGTTTCGTGTGTGTGTGTGTGTGTGACGGGCACTGATGTTTCTGTTGCTTTTATCATGGGTTTCTTTTTCTTCACGTTGCGGAGACACGATTTCCCCCGTCTCGTCTCCGCAGCCGGGGCTTTAAATATGAGCTTGTTCTGTCCTGTGTTTGGTTTATTTCATTAGGGGAGGGTTTCTGTGTCCTGAAGGGTTCACACACACCACAGGAGCCGCCAGATGTAGACTGTGTTTATATCACGACGGCTCCATTCATGTTTCCATTGTGCCATTAACATAAAACATCCATACGGAGAGTTTCTGTCAAAGTGACGGTTCACACACACACATCTGTGGATCACTCGCGCAGACACCTCTAGGCCGGTTTTGGTTGATTTTACAAATTGTTGAAATGAGCTTCCCTGACAGTCGGTTGAAACATGTGAAGCTCAGCGCCGTCCATGAACGCCCCAGTTTCAGCTTTAGCGTGCTGTTTTTGTCCTGTTTCTTTTGTACTGAAACGTTATCGACTGGATTCACTCTTTTCCCCGAATCACTGAAGGCTTTAATGCATAAACCCCCATATTTGTTCCCCAGTGACACTAAAGTTCACCCTTTGGAGTGACGTCACACTATTAAAACCGCAGTACGGCCCCTGAGCATCTCTGCCTTTGATTTGGCTTTTGTATTGTTGTTATATTTGTATGCTTTTGTACAAAACGACATTAAAGTGGACTTTTTGGTTCTAGCGTTTGTGCATTCAAGCTGTGCTTTAATAATCCGAAGTCATGCGCTGTCCGTACTGTAAATAGCTTTATGGTTTTACTGGAGGATTGTGGGTCTCACAAACTCTGCCTTAACATTGGCATTTCTTCTTTTCTTTGCAGAAGACTTGCTCAGCCATGGGTTGCTCCTAAAATCAAGGACAGGAAAGGATACGTTCTTATTCACTAACAAAAATAGCCACTTTTACTCAAACCATGCCAAATGGCCTGTGCTTAATATGTTTCTGCATGATTTTCTAAAGATAATTTCTAGGCCATGCATTGAATGTCTCCACATTGGCAAAGTTAGGCGTTGCGCTCCATGTGTCTCTAGCTTTACACACTCCTGCTTCAGTTCATGTGTTGATCAAACATGCGGAAGCCCAATCCTTTACGCTTTCATTCTTTCCCCATGTAACGGTTGAGTTCTCCACTCGCAGCATGGAAACCACGTCCTTCATCTCCTCTGCCTGTTTTTAATTGGTTTATATTGATACAAATTACTTGAACATGGTGGTACTAACGCACAAGCAGCAGTTCATTTAAACCGTTGTCCGTTTGGCCTCGACATTAGGAATAAACAGGTACTTTTGCTTATATTTGTGAGTCTGGTTCATAGTTCACCCTTAAATGAATAAAAACTAAGCTGTTTTTTGAGCATTTAACCAATAAAGCTTATTGCAATTTTCATCGCCTTGATCAGATCTGATAAGAATCTGATTAAGCCGATCTCAGTCATAATCCGTTGAGAACGTGACCTGCAAGTAGTTTGTATCAATGATATACGGTGGTTTTCTGTCTTATGGCTGTCGGCGCTGGGTGCAGTTTTTTTTCTTGACGTGTTTCTACATTATTTTCGAACGAGTTTACTGGAAAACGTGCGAGTGTTTCATCTGCTCAACAACCAATGCTTTCTGTCTGTCAAGCTGATATATGACATAGAGATGATAAATGCCGGACTGTTTTTGTATTTCCTTTCCGTGCACAAATTTATTCTGAAAGTATTTCTCAATCGAATCGAGCCGTGTACTATACAGATAACACAATAACTGCGCTTTCCTTTTGCCATTTTCATGTTCTGTTCTGTACAAGTCGAATTGGACCGTTGTTAATAAAATTGATCTGATGGTTTGTACATGCTGTATTTTGTCCTGTTTGAACTTGAAAATAACCAGTGGGAATCGTGATTGGGTGTTGGTGTGTGTGAGTGTCTTCATATATCCTCCTCGCACAGTAAAGGTCAGGAGTGTCGAGACGGCGTCGGGATCTTCTGGTGTGGCCGGACGACACTGAGGTGCCACATTCCCTTCAACCAGTTTCTCAACCTAGACTTTGTACGACAAACATTTCACTTCTCTGTTGGTGCTTCAGTGGAGATAGTCGTGAGATAGAAATGAGCACTTGTGGAGGGAATGCTTTTAGTTTAATCCTTCAAAGGAATCGGTGTGCTCCTGAAACCATTTTTTGCCAGCAAAGTTTCTGGTTCATTCTTTAGAAGAGTCAATGACGTGCGACTCTTTTTATGGATCTATTAATTTATCGAACTTTAAAATCTCTGTCATGAATAATTTCTGAATTAAAAAGGAATGGCTTAAAGGGTTCACCCAATTACTTTCATTTTTGGGACACATATGAAGATATTTTTGAGCGATTTCTGTCCCTCCATTGACGGCTATGCAACTACCAATTTGATGCTTCAAACAGTTCATAAAGAGATCGTAAAAGTAATCCATATACATTTGGCAATATAGTCCAAATATACTGTAGAGATTTAGTCGCTTTATATGAACAGATTTTAGGCTTTTATTCATCAACCCGCGCATCAGTTGTGTTAAATGAAAGCTCAAGCATGTTTGCTTGACAAGCAAGAGACAATGAGGTTCATTCTTGTGTTACGCAGCACGCTTGAGCTTCAACAAGAGCCAATGAGGTTCATCCTCGTGTTACGCAGCACGTTTGAGCTTCAACAAGAGCCAATGAGGTTCATCCTCGTGTTACGCAGCACGCTTGAGCTTCAACAAGAGCCAATGAGGTTCATCCTCGTGTTACGCAGCACGTTTGAGCTTCAACAAGAGACAATGAGGTTCATTCTTGTGTTACGCATCACGCTTGAGCTTCAACAAGAGCCAATGAGGTTCATCCTCGTGTTACGCAGCACGTTTGAGCTTCAACAAGAGACAATGAGGTTCATTCTTGTGTTACGCATCACGCTTGAGCTTCAACAAGAGCCAATGAGGTTCATCCTCGTGTTACGCAGCACGTTTGAGCTTCAACAAGAGACAATGAGGTTCATTCTTGTGTTACGCATCACGCTTGAGCTTCAACAAGAACAAAATGTGGACTATCACTCAAATAATTTGGGTTAGTTACAATCGGTTCATTACATTTTTGTGGTAGTTGCATAGCTGTCAATTCTTACCAATTAACAGAATGCATTGCTGATACAAACAATTGGATGACTAGTAATTTCCTACTACTAAATTATGAAAAACAGATATTCTGATTACTGGACAAAAAACGTCCACACGTTACAGCCTAGAATACTGTCTAACACTCGATGGCTGATCTGTTACGTCTTTGTCGTCGGTTACAGACTGATCTCATGAAGTAGCGTGTATATTTCCATTTTTGGCGTGCTATCAAGACACATAATCGCTTTTCAGCGTGTTTATGAACGCCGTTGACTTGACGTTATTACTGTATATATAAATATATGACTTAGCTCAACCCCGTCCCTAAACCTAACCGTCACTGGGGTTAATGGCATTTATGACTGTTCCCTTACCATCCTAGGAAAAAAATATCCCCAGATGTAGATCTACATTTTGCTTCGTTTCGCGCGGACATTTGACGGCGTGTACAGACACGCGTAATCACTCGGACGTTAATGGCCTAGACATACACGCGGATAGCTCAAAATGCGTAGAGATAACACGCCACTTGACTCGAAAGTGGCGTGTATGTTTACGCAAAAGTCATGATGTCATGATGTCGGTTAGGAACCTGGGTGTGCTCTTTGATACTAATCTCTCATTTAAAAGTCACGTGTCTAGTATCTGTAAAACCGCATTTTTCCACCTTAAAAATATCTCTAAATTACGTCATATGCTCTCATTGACGAATGCGGAACAGTTAGTTCATGGGTTCATGACATCAAGGCTAGATTATCGTAATGCTCTACTGGGTGGTTGCCCTGCACGCTTAATAAACAAACTTCAGCGAGTCCAAAACGCAGCAGCTCGAGTTCTTACCAGAACCAGGAAGAATGACCATATTAGCCCGGTTCTGTCAACCCTGCATTGGCTGCTTATTAAACATCGTATAAATTTTACTCCGCAGTACTTGACGCATTATACTCCTTCACGTCTATTGCGATTTCGAAACTCCGGCCAGTTGATGATAATTAGAATATCGAAATCGACTGCTGGCGGGAGATCCTTTTCCTATTTAGCACCAAAACTCTGGAATAGTCTTCCTACCATTGTCCAGGAAGTAGACACAATCTGTCAGTTCAAATCTAGACTAAAAACACATCACAGCCCTAGCACACACATAATACATTATAGATTTCTATAATTCAATGGTAAACTGCATAGATTAGGTCAGCCGGAACTGGAAACACTTCCCTTAAATCCTGATGTACTCGTTACATCATAAGAAGAATGGCATCTACTCTAATTTGAGTGTCTTTGTTTATCCCGAGGTTTTCCCACAGACTGCTGGATCCAGATCTGATGAGGACCTTAGCCTGGACCCGGTGACGATGCAGTGCTGAAGTGCCAACTAGCCTCTCCCTGTGGAGGATCCCTTTCCTACTCTACAGATAAAGCGTTTGTGAATTTCATTTCACGTACCTACCCCGAAGTGATAAAATAAAACAAAATTCTGTATCAAATTTATAAACAAGACAAGTAGTTTGCTCAGGCATGGTTTTGTAACGAATTACAAACCTGCGCGCATATATTCAAACACACATAACTATAGAGTTAATTCTTAATGCGCATGTGAACACCATCAGCGTTTATCACAGGTTGGCGTTTAAAGTCTGTTTCGAGACATTCATATGCATTTTTACCTTACATTTACTGTGAATCCGGCCTCTAGTTCATAAACACCAGAGGAGAACTGGCCCCCGACTGAGCCTGGGTTCTCCCAAGGGTTTTTTTTCTCCATTGGGTCGCCTGATGGAGTTTTAGGACACCATTGGGTCACCTGATGGAGGTTTAGGACACCATTGGGTCACCTGATGGGGTTTTAGGACACCATTGGGTCACCTGATGGAGGTTTAGGACACCATTGGGTCACCTGGTGGAGTTTTAGGACACCATTGGGTCGCCTGATGGAGTTTTAGGACACTATTGGGTCACTTGATGGAGTTTAAGGACACCATTGGGTCACTTGATGGAGTTTAAGGACACCATTAGGTTGCCTGATGGAGTTTAAGGACACCATTGGGTCGCCTGATGGAGTTTTAGGACACCATTGGGTCACTTGATGGAGTTTAAGGACACCGTTGGGTCACCTGATGGAGTTTTAGGACGCCATTGGTTCACCTCGTGGAGTTTTAGGACATCATTGGGTCGCCTGGTGGAGTTTTAGGACACCATTGGGTCACTTGATGGAGTTTAAGGACACCATTGGGTCGCCTGATGGAGTTTTAGGACACCATTGGGTCGCCTGATGGAGTTTTAAGACACCATTAGGTCACTTGATGGAGTTTAAGGACACCATTGGGTCGCCTGATGGAGTTTTAGGACACCATTGGGTCGCCTGATGGAGTTTAAGGACACCATTGGGTTGCCTGATGGAGTTTAAGGACACCATTGGGTCACTTGATGGAGTTTAAGGACACCATTGGGTTGCCTGATGGAGTTTTAGGACACCATTGGGTCACTTGATGGAGTTTAAGGACACCATTAGGTCGCCTGATGGAGTTTAAGGACACCATTGGGTCGCCTGATGGAGTTTTAGGACACCATTGGGTCACTTGATGGAGTTTTAGGACACCATTGGGTCACCTGATGGAGTTTTAGGACACCATTGGGTCGCCTGATGGAGTTTTAGGACACCATTGGGTCGCCTGATGGAGTTTAAGGACACCATTGGGTCACCTGATGGAGTTTTAGGACACCATTGGGTCGCCTGATGGAGTTAAAGGACACCATTGGGTCACCTGATGGAGTTTTAGGACACCATTGGGTCGCCTGATGGAGTTTAAGGACACCATTGGGTCACCTGATGGAGTTTTAGGACACCATTGGTTCACCTCGTGGAGTTTTAGGACATCATTGGGTCGCCTGGTGGAGTTTTAGGACACCATTGGGTCACTTGATGGAGTTTAAGGACACCATTGGGTCGCCTGATGGAGTTTTAGGACACCATTGGGTCGCCTGATGGAGTTTAAGGACACCATTGGGTCACCTGATGGAGTTAAAGGACACCATTGGGTCACCTGATGGAGTTTTAGGACACCGTTGGGTCACTTGATGGAGTTTTTCTGTTCCTTGTCACCCTTGATCAGCTCTACCAAACGTCCACTAAGAAAAACATTATGTTTTGATTGAAACTGTGAAGCTGCTTTGATACAGTCTATATTGTGAAAAGCTTTATATAAATATACTTAAATTTACTCTTGGATTTCATCAAAAAAGATTTACGGGGTTGGAAAAGCATGAGGGTGTGTAAATGATGACAGAATTTACATTTTTGGGTGAACTAACCCTTTAATGTAGAAATATCCAGGTAGAGATCATGAGTCTCATGAAAAGACTGAAATATCTGAGGAAATAATCTTTAGTAGCAAGACAATAATTCTTTATTTTGTAAAAATATGTAGTGAAGCAATTGTTTCAATGTCATGTGGTGCAACTCTCCAAAAACTTGCAAAAATGACAATTTAAAATGTTTTCAAAAAATGTTTTTAAATATAATACACATTCATAGTATAAAAAATGTATTACTTTAAATGTGTTGTAACATCAAGGAAAAAGTCAGTAAATGCTTGTCTTGAAAATTGTGTTTTCTTGAAAAAAACCCCCTGACAAATAAGGTAGTCGAAGACAATAAAAAAGGACAAATCTATTCAAATTAGGTCATTTCTCCGCATTTCAAAATGACATGTCATTGTCATAATTAACTTCAACACTGCATGAATATTTCGGTCCAAATGGAAGGTTTTTGTCTCCTATTCTGAGGGCTTAAATGACTCCGGCCATTCGTAAGTTTTCTTTTGTCCTGGTAAATTGGCTCCTCAGGAATAGTACAATAGTGCCTCTATCTCTCTTCGGCAGGGTCAGTGCCCAGTATCTCGCCTGTGAATGATTCCACAGCACTGTCCTCTGCGTCTCAGAAGCTGTATGGTGACACAAAGAGAGTGACTTTCGTGACGTATCGCCCCAACAGCTCGTTTCTTTCCATTTCCCTCATCTGGATGTCGACCTCTAGCGTGGCGGGACCCTGGACGGGCTTCACCAGCACCAGCTGCCCCGTGTGTCTGCCGGCGCGCTGGACGCTGAAGTGCTGAACTCCCGGCTTCCCCAGCAGGCCGAAGCGCAGCGCGTCGCCCAGGACACGGGCAGCAGACAGGCGGAAGAGCACGGTGGGCGCCGACATGTTGGACACCACTGCCATGAAGTGGAAGTTAATGGAGACCGGGGCCTGCAGACAGGAGTCGTCTCCTTGGACACACGGGTTACGGTCACAACGCCTGGGTGGAGGAAGAGAAACCAGACCTAACTATAACCTCAAATTATGTCTTGGAAATATAGCAAGGTGATTGGCACAGAGCAGTAAATCCAGAAATTAAGATTTAAAACTTGGAGCAAATTATGGATCACCTTAGGAAAAATAATAGTGGCCCTCGCAACAATGCTGAGAACACGTTCCCATCTGTTGCTGTATAAACCAATATACCAACCAAACCCTTTTAGCTGCGCCAAGTCGATTTTCAGGTCTGTCAGTATGAAGTGAAATTGCGCTAGCATAGCTAAAAGAGTTTGAGTTTACACAATTGTAATATTTTGGTCTCTCGAGACCCACTCGTGCTGAGATGACGGCGGCGGTGCTGTACTTACAGCGGTGAGGTTTTGATGTATGTGGCGTTGTGGAAGCGAGGACAGTCCACCGACTCACAGCGATGACCTCCGTATGTGTTCACACACACCTGCTCGCTGCTGCAGTTATGGCTCGCCCTCACACACTCGTCAATGTCTACACATAGCACGTGATAAAAACAACTTTATTTTAAAGATTCCCTTTTTCTACTATGAGAATATTAGACCTCAGTTTTCCCATTTTTAAGTTAGTTGACTCTTAGCTTTGTATATCCCAGAGCGTGGTTTACCAAGGCAGCATTTTAAAGGGGTCATACAATGTCATTTTCACGCAAGTTAATATGATTTTTTTAGGGTCTAAATGAAATTTTTTGTTGATGATGCTCATTAGTATTTTAAGAACACAAATTTTACCTGGTCAAACACAGCTCTGTTTCCAGCACGCCGTTTCAGTGCATATGGCTTTAAATGATAATGAGCTTCGCTGACTCCGCCCCTCTGTTTTGCGTTTTGAATGTGGAGTGTTGCCTTGACAACAGTTGAAGGTATATTTTGGAGAAAGAAAGGCAGCGGGAGTCTCCGAGGACACATCTGTGCAACCGTACGGCATTTTCGTTGAAAAACGCTCCCTGTCCGCACTAGTGTTTTTTTGTGCTAGCGAATAGCACATAACAGGCACAATATCGGTAAACATGAATATCTATTGGTTCAACATGGATCACATGACTAAACTTGCGCCATCGTTTTCAAATACCTCTGGTTTCACAGTCCACACTGCAACGTGAAAACTGCGTTTTCAAATGTATCCGCTTTGAGGGCGTTTTCCAAAAGCTATGTTTTCATTGATTTAAAACGCCATCTCAGTGTGGACGGAAAACCAAACCGGAGAGAAAAATATGGCCTCAGGTTGAACCGGAGTCGCACCCAGAACAAGATGACGGCCCAAAGAAGTTTGACAATTAAGGCTCGAACGGGACGTTTCTGAATGGTTGGATAACGTAATGTCACTTTGCTCTATCTTTGTGTACTGACAGGGTAGAGTAAGTGAGATACGAACACTATGTGTTTACTGATGTATACATACTTAGTTTGTAATAAAACAATAACCATAACGAGTTGTTCATTATAAATGAGGGATTGTGAATTATAATGAGAACTTTGTATAGAAAACATGCCGTTATGTACCCTGAGTGTAAACCGCATTCGTCGTGAAGCATGCAAGCGATTTACAAAGATTAATCTAAAATATCAAATTTTACACACTTCTTCTGGAGGTGCAACAGGAACATGAATAGTTGCCACTGATTCATTTTTCAGGAGCAGCTTCTTGGCAAAACCAGCTTTATATTGAGTCTGATCCTCATTTATAAAGCAGTCTGTGAGAAAAGATTTGTTAATCTCGCAAACATGAACGCATTGACGTTGCTCGTGGGGAATATTCCCTTCCAAAATAAAACTCAGCCACTGCGTCTTCAGCGGTTCGGATTTAGGAACATCAAAATAACTGTTTGTTATCTGAAAAAGAACAGAACACCACAATCGCTCAGACGCCATTCTGCTCCAGCGCATCAACAATGATGGACTATGATGACCGCTCGCTCAGGGCGGGTCTGTGTTGAAACACTGCTGTCAATCAACAGTCGTGGGAGGGGCGTTCGATTTAGTGCCGTCACGCGGTCGAGCGGCTCGATTTAAGACTGGAAAACATATAATTATTCATCTGAAACTATTTTCTATGAAGACAACGAATGGGGTTTACGTCACCTTGTGAATCCCCAGAAGTAAAGTTGATCTAGTGCGCTACAAATCTCTCCGTCACTAAAGATAGGGTTGGGTATCGCTTGAATTTGAACGATTCTGATTCCGATTCCTTGTTTCGATTCCGGTTCCTAACGATTCTCGATTCCGATTCTTTTAAGAGGCAGGGTCAAAAAAGTTTAGCTAACCTTGCTAACCAACGACCTTTCTGAAGGAAATACTCCTTCTGTAAAAATACTCCTTTTGTCACAAATTTTGCATTTTGCCGAGATTTCGTTATTTTTAGAAAAGTGAAGCCACACTTTGGATCGCCGACGTAAGCTACTCATGTTCGACTCGCGCGGTTATGCCAACACTTCCGGTAGACGCTTCTTCGTTGGTGTTGTTCAGCGGTTTCTTCTTCCGCTCGGCGGACTGTGAATATCGAAACTAGGAATCGAAATTTTTACTTTTGAACGATTCCAGGAAAAACGAAAAGTTAGTCTCGGTTCCAATCGATACTCGATTCTCGATACCCAACCCTAACTAAGGAGGAAGGTTGTATTTAGGAGGCAGTGCATCTGTGAGCAGCACACTAGATAATGACGCTCTGTCGTCAGTGTAAGGTGATTATACAGACGCGGGGACTGTAGTTTGGTGGTGAACGCACCATGGCAGCTCCTGCTATCGCGGCCCAGGCGGTATCCGGCGGGACACTGGCACCGGAAACTTCCAGCGGTATTCACACAGGTGTGCAAACACAGACGGCCAGGTGGAGTTAGGCGGAAGAGCTCGCATTCGTCAATGTCTGAAACACACACACACAGAGAGAGAGAGAGAGACGTCGCTGCTGTCAGTTCAGTCCCAACACGACTGTTGTGGCATTTTCATCTGAAAACTGTTCAGAAATGAAACTCATTAATCATACATCAAACCTAGCATGCTGTATTCATTAATTTCGGTTCGGTTTCATTTCATACATGATCACACTGAATAATTTAGCATTTTAAAAATACATTTAATTGACCATTGGCTGACATGTTCTTTTATCACCGGCATTGAGAGGCAGTAACAACACTGATGCATTACTGGAATAAGCTGATTTTCATGGTTAGGGCAGGTGTTAAAAATCTAATTCATATATATATATATATATGCCTACATTTATAGTCGATTAATATAAATTGAAGAACACAATTATGTGTTATTTGTTAGCAGAAGTGTGGTCTGCCACTGATCCTCCACAACAGTGGCTCTCTCCAGATACTGTACATGCCCTGTCTAACTCCGGATACAGCCAGAGTCTCTGTGGCACACAAATAACCTTTCTGAGAAGTGATAGACGATCAATACTGAGGGTTTAGTGGGCAAACAAATTCATTGATTGTAACGATATAAAAACGTATATCAAATATATATATATATATGCTCAATACATACACCATACTCTATATATATATATAGTATACTCTAGACATATATATGTGCATATATATATGTGTATATATATGTATATGTCTATATGAAGAGTTCAGATGCAAAAGCCTCTAAATGCCATTTGAAATTTTCTTCTTTAATGATGATTTTTATCAATCTTGTATATTTAAGTTTAGTAATTTCACTTTAGTAACAATTAATAGGTAATTATCATTGCCATTTAAGTGAAATTACTGAACTTAAATATACAAACTTGATAAAAATAATCATTCTAGAAGAAAATTTCAAATGGCATTTAGAGGCTTTTGCATCTGAACTCTTCATGTGTATATATGTGTATATATATGTATACGTGTATATGAAGAGTTCAGATGCAAAAGCCTCTAAATGCCATTTGAAATTTTCTTCTTTAATGATGATTTTTATCAAACTTGTATATTTAAGTTCAGTAATTTCAGTTAAATGGCAATGATAATTACCTATTAATTGTTATTTAAGTGAACTTAAATATACAAGTTTGATAAAAATCATCATTAAAGAAGAAAATTTCAAATGGCATTTAGAGGCTTTTGCATCTGAACTCTTCATATATATGTCCATTGCAAACAGCTGAAAGTCTCTACATTTTGCCTGTGTGTGTGTGTGTGTGTGTGTGTGTGTGTGTGTGTGTGTGTGTGTGTGTGAGACCTGTGCACAGCGTGGTGTTGTGGCTGGAGATGCTGAACCCCGGCTCACAGCTGCAGTGACTGGAGTCCAGGAACTGGACGCAGCGCGACGGCCTCACGGACGCTGATGGAGCCGCGGATACGTCAGAGTCCACAGCTGAGACCACACAAACACAACACGCTTATACACTGACCTTTGACCTTCTACACTTCGGTCAGGGTAGACCCCACAGTTAACAGGACAGCAAGGTCTCGATGGAAGCACAGTCCATTCAGTGTGTCGTACGGCTGTATATCTGGGTGAAACATGGCTTCGGTTCGAGAGAAACACAACTCTGGACTGAGATTCGTTCATTAAACCAACGTGTGACTTTAGGTAAGAAAGTTGTTAAAATGTTTACACACATTATCCAGCTTGTGTTTCATGAAAAGGTCAAAAGTGTTGCTTTGAATTGAAGCATGTTTTATAAACCATTTACACAAAAATGCTCAGCTTGTGTTTAATGAATGATTCTTAAACTGTTTTAAATGTGCACATGCAAAAGATTTAATGAATAATTTATTCGTGACACAGAGGAAGGCATGCCTGTGTAATAATAACTGAATGAAATAATTTATGCAAGAGCTTTTACAAAGGATTTACACTAATTAGTTTGACTCGTGTTTCACAAATAAGGCATAAACTGTCATACTGAATTCATTGCAAACATTTATGCTAAAGATTTAATTAATAATTCACCTTGTGTTTCATGAGTACATTGTTACACTTGACAATTAATGCCAAAGGCTTTATGAAGGAGTTACAGATTTTGTTGCTCATGTTTTATAAACGAGCCGTTTATTCTTGCAATCAATTCAATGTTTTTGTTAAACGTTTTACAAATAATTTACACTATTTGCTAAGCTGCTGCTTCATAAATTAAGTGTATGTTTTGTTATTTGAACGCAATAATTTGTTATTCATGAAATTCAAGCCAAAAATAATTTATAATAAGCCATAAATTTAACCGTTACGCAACAATTGAAACGAGGTTTTTCAGATTTGTTCTGCTTGTTACTCGTTGCTGCACAAACGAACATTCGGTCAACTTAGACTCGTCTAGACCAACGCTTTTCAATCTCTCAAATGCCACAGATCATATGAAATATGACCAATATGATATGATTTTATTATATGATTTCATGTATAAAGACTCCTGTATTACTGTGGAAAATTAATATTTCAAATGTTTAAAAAATTTGGTTTCTATGACATTTCTACTCAGTGCAGTGCTGAACTATTATAAGGTAAAGTTAGAAATGTATTTTTTAATTTATTTACTTTTAATCAAATAAGTCAAATTTAAGTTCATTAATTTATTTAGTTACTTAGTTTATATTTATTTTTGTTTATTTTATTAACATTTAGTTATTTACTTTTGTCCAATTTATTTATTTTAATTAGTTTTGTATTTTAATACAATTTTAATTTAATCAAATTTATTTCATTATTTTTACACTGCTTTTCCATGGACTAGCACTGGACCACAGTTTGAAAACCCCTGGTCTAGACATTCATGTGTCAAACATAGGCTACGTACTAAATACTGACGTCAGAGTGGTGCGTGTAGTAGTCGTACTCCTGCAGGACGGCTTTGCTCCGCTCCAGCTCCGGGACTCCAGGCAGACTCTGGTCTCCGGCCCCGTCCGCTCAAAGCCAGGGCTGCACACGAAGTGGACCTCATGTCCCGACTCAAACACACTCCCGAGGACCCGGCCGTTCGCCAGCGGTTCAGGAGGAGGGCAGGCCGAGACTGGGAACGAGACGAGCAGTTCCTACAGCCTGTACTTCAACACTGACATGGTGTAAAGGACAGTGATCTGTGTTGGGCCGTGGCGCTGCTGACCTGTGCTGCTGTGTTTGACTGTGCTGTTCTGCAACAGGCCCAGTTTCTTGCGGAGGCTCCGCAGACTCTGTAGGAAGGACATCTCGTGGGCCGAGAGGAGCTTCTGCACCTGCCGAAGAGCGTTCAGCACCTCCGGTCCACTCCGACAGGCCTGAGCAATCAAACACAGAAATGCAAGACAAATATTATAAGATAAATGCTAAAATATATACATGTATATACACTCACCTAAAGGATTCTTAGGAACACCTGTTCAATTTCTAATTAATGCAATTATCTAATCAACCAATCACATGGCAGTTTCTTCAATGCATTTAGGGGTGTGGTCCTGGTCAAGACGACCTCCTGAACTCCAAACTGAATGTCAGAATGGGAAAGAAAGGATTTTGAGCGTGGCATGGTTGTTGGTGTCTGAGTATTTCACAATCTGCTCAGTTACTGGGATTTTCACACACAACCATTTCTAGGGTTTACAAAGAATGGTGTGAGAAGGGAAAAACATCCAGTATGGGTCAGTCCTGTGGGCCAAAATGCCTTGTTGATGCGAGAGGTCAGAGCAGAATGGGACGACTGATTCAAGCTGATAGAAGAGCAACTTTGACTGAAATAACCACTCGTTACAACCGAGGTATGCAGCAAAGCATTTGTTAAGAAGACACAACACACACAACCTTGAGGCGGATGGGCTACAACAGCAGAAGACCCCACCGGGTACCACTCATCTCCACTACAAATAGGAAAAAGAGGCGACAATCTGCAAGAGCTCCCCAAAACTGGACAGTTGAAGACTGGAGAAATGTTGTCTGGTTTTCTGTTGAGACATTCAGATGGTAGAGTCAAAATTTTGGCGTAAACCGAATGAGAACATGGATCATCATGCCTTGTTCCCACTGTGCAGGCTGGTGGTGGTGGTGTAATGGTGCGGGGATGTTTTCTTGGCACACTTTAGGCCTCTTAGTGCCAACTGGGCATCGTTTAAATGCCACGGCCTACCTGAGCATTGTTTCTGACCATGTCCATCCCTTTACGGCCACCATGTCCCCATCCTCTGATGGCTACTTCCAGCAGGATAATGCACCATGTCACAAAGCTGGAATCATTTCAAATTGGTTTCTTGAACATGTCAATGAGTTGACTGTACTAAAATGGCCGCCACAGTCACCAGATCTCAACCCAATAGAGCATCTTTGGGATGTGGTGGAACGGGAGCTTCATCCCACAAATCTCCATCAACTGCAAGATGCTATCCGATCAATATGGGCCAACATTTCTAAAGAATGCTTTCAGCACCTTGTTGAATCAATGCCATGTAGAATTAAGGCAGTTCTGAAGGCGAAAGAGGGTCAAACACAGTACTAGTATGGTGTTCCTAATAATCCTTTAGGTGAGTGTATATATCCTAACATTGTCCCGGAAGCAGACACACTGTGTCAGTTTAAATCTAGATTGAAAACACATCTCTTTTACCACATTCACACAGAACATTATACATTTTTATAATTCAAATCAGTTAAATGTAGATTAGGCTGGATAGATTAGGTCAGCCGCGACCGGGGACACTTCCTACAACATTTGATGTACTTGTTGCATCGTAAGAAGAATGGCATCTACGCTAATTTCAGTCTTTCCATTTATTCCGATCTTTACTGAAGTCAGCCGGTTCCAGGCCGTATCCAGATCAGACAGTGAACCGTCTGACAAGTCTGGACACGACCACAACGCATTCCTCTGGCCAACGAACGAACAGTGTATGATTAACATTTAGGCAACATTGCAGGTCAGAAGTCAGATGGGATCAGAACATTCACAATTTTATCCAGTTCCATCTGGTTGGAGGTCGGAGTCGTCATGTTGGTATAAATACGAGTTTGTTGAGGCGTGAGGCCTTCACAGGGCTGATGAAGACCTGAACCATTTTAGGACTATCCCAGAAAGCCTGTCAAGAAGTATGTTATGATCAGCAGTGTCAAATGCAGCACTGAGGTCGAGTAGTAGCAGCATCACTTTACCTGCATCACTATTTAACCAAATATTGTTTCTCTTTATGAGCGCTGTCTCCCTTGCAAAATTATTTAAAATAGATTAAGAAAGCAACCGCTACTGGTCACATCTATGGTTAGATTTATATGGGTAGATCCAAGTCATGTCCCACCACTTTTTCTCAGGATCGATATAATATTGTCCCCCACCACTTTTTGATTTTTTTTCATTTTAATGCTTGAAATAGACTGTAACCACTGATGAACATATTCGGTTTTGATGAAAGAAAAAAAAAAACTATACGAGTGTGGATTAGAACCAGTAACTTCTGACACACTTGGCAAAAGATCTACCACTAGACCATTGAAGAACTCAAAGAAAACCTGCTGATCGATGCATACGGGTTGAGCTGAGAGGCTGCAGTTTGACCACCAGGCCACCGGATGCTGTGTTGCTAAGAACTTGCAATGTATAACTATTATCAGACCAGCCCTCGCGGCCTCGAAACACTACCGGCCCACCGGGAAAAGCCCTGAATCTCCCGATTGCCACACCGCCCCTGGTTATCATAGCGGGGACTCGGCACATATCACTGAGAGCTGTATTAGATGTTTTTTGGTTCTTCCAAGTAGCTCTTTGGCCTGAATGGCAAGCGTAACGTGTGGAGGAAACCAAGCACCGCTCATCACCTGGCCAATACCATCCCTACAGTGAAGCCTGGTGGTGGCACCATCAGCTGTGGGGATGTTATTCAGCGGCAGGAACTGGGAGACTAGTTAGAATCGAGGGAAAGATGAATGTACAGAGACATCCTTAATGAAAACCTGCTCCAGAGCTCTGGACCTCAGATTGGGGCGACGGTTCATCTTCCAACAGGACCTGACCCTAAGCACACAGCCAAGATAACATAGGAGTGGCTACGGGACAACTCAGTGAATGTCATTGAGTGGCCCAGCCAGAGCCCAGACTTGAACCTCTTTGGAGAGATCTGGAAATGGCTGTGCACCAACCTGATGGAGCTTGAGAGGTTCTGCAAAGAAGAATGGCAGAAACTGCCCAAAAATAGCTGTGCCAAGCTAGCATCATCCTCAAAAAGACTTGAGGTTTTGTTGATTCCAAACATGCTTCAACAAAGTATTGAGCAAAGGCTGTTAATACTTATGTTTTTTAATTTTAATAAATTTGCAAAGATTTCAAACAAACTTATTTCACATTGTCATTATTGGGTATTGTTTGTAGAATTTTGAGGAGAATAATTAATAATTAATTTAATCAATTTTGGAAAAAGGCTGTAACATAACAAAATGTGGAAAAAAGTTAAGCACTGTGAATACTTTCCAGATGCACTCTATATTAGGGTGACCAACTGTCCTGTTTTCCCAGGACAGTTTTCATATAACAATATAACCATTTTCTATCCATACAGAGGAGGCATAACCTACTTGTATTGAAATTAATAAGGTATCTTTGAGTAAACTTCGAGTATCATTTGAGTAGGCCCATCTGTTTGCCGGGCCGAGTGTTCTGTTTTTGGTAATCAAAATATGGTCACCCTACTATATATATATATATATATATATATATATATATATATATATATATATATAGGCACAATACAGTATGTTTTTATGTGCATTTTACAGAAGAATCCAGAATCCGTTCCAAACGAAGTTTAAGGCTATTCTGAGTTTAATTACCCTGTCATTTGGATTGTTCACTGCAAATCTGGTTAGTCTTGGACTAGATCTACTCTGTGTTTTGGGAAAATATAAGAGCCTGGTGTTAAAACCAAAGGCAAACACCACAGCGGTTTCACAGTGTGAAACAAATATTTGCAGACTGAGCTGGAAGATGTTTTCAAGTGAGAATCATGATGTTTATGAAGAGAGCTTAACAGGAACTTTGTTATGATTACTAAACTCATTAATATGCTATTGTTTAACAGAGATTTAAAATGTTGAGTATTCAGCATTAGGCCCCGGAGAACCGGAATAATATATTAAATGCATGAAGTATTTTTATTAAAAGACTTTCATATTTATATTCATTCTTATATTTACATTGATATTCATAATAAAATGTATATTTCACTAAAAAATGTAAAAATATTATTATTAAAAACATTAAATTATGAAATATTATATAGGACAGATAATATAACAAATTATTATTATTATTGTAATTAATTAAAAGAAATACATTAAAGACAGAGAACATTGATATATAAGTCCAATAGAAAATCCCATGACAGCAAAGTATAAATGATTTGTAAAAAGCTTTTTTAAGGATCGTTTTTTGTTGATTTTTATTATATATTGTTTTAAAGTCACTTACTTGCCCCTGAGATGTGAAGATTTGGCTTGTAAAAATTATCATGAAAAAAAATACCACCTTCATCCTTAAAACAAAAGTCCTCAAAATCCTGAGTGGATGTCAGAGAAGTCGAGATTGCTGTTGTTCTTCCGGTGTAGAATAGATCCAGTGAGAGTCCTGACTGAACATCTATGATGTCTTTGCTTGTTTTGAGAAGATGTTTCAACCCGCCCTTTAGATCAGAGCGCGCTCACATCTGCACGCGAACGCGCGTCTATAGAAACTCTATCATTAGGCGACGACGGCGTATATTGCCGATTTAATGTCTTGTTTCCATGTCGATTTAATATCTTTTCCTTTGGATAAACATGGATATAGTATGTTAATTAATGTTGCAAACTACACGGAAACCCTGTCAGCTGGTACATTATGATTTGTAATTGCATAAGGTGGTTTTTATAATAATAATGTTATGATAATAAACAATAATAATAATGTAATAGTATTTGAGTAAAAATATAATGTAGCCTATGTAAAGTGCTTTTTTTCCCTAAATGCTCTTCTCTAGATCAGGGCCGATATGTGATTTCAGCTTTAGGAGGGATACCAATGATTAAAGGTGATTAAAAAAATAATATATTGTTTACTATGGTAGGCATGAACAAACCAGTTGATTCTCGCCACCAATCAAGTCAATCCCTGAACATTGAATTGATTTCTAATCATTTTAAATAACCAGCTAATATTCAGTAGTATTTATATTAATTAAGAAATTCGACAAACTTTATATTATTGTAATTGTTTAGATTGGCAATATGTAATTGTGGGTAAACACGTAACATTTTAAATTTGTTTTGTTTGTAAACTATTTTTTAATTTTAAAGAAGATCTAAATTTCTCATTTTCATTTGTGGAGATAATGTTCAGTGCTTTAAAGGGGTTACTTTTACACTTAAAGCCCTGTTTTAAGATCGTTTCTGATGAAATTGAACAGTATTTTACAGTATTTTACGACTGTAAACTAAACACTATGGCTATTTGAAAAGGGGAGGGGCCATTCAATATGTCCCGTTTTTTTTTTTCACGCTGAAGCGCCGAGAGCCCAGCGTTTTTACTGGTCGCTGGGAGTTGAAAAATGTTCAACTTTGGATAAAACGCAGCGCTCATCACTATCACTTTTTACCCAGCCGTCCAATCACAGTGGAGGAGGGGCGGGACTAATACCACACCGGCCAACTGTCACAACATTCAAACTGCTGCTGATATTCTGTATCATAGCAACGAAACGTCAACGGAAAAAACGCTGCGCTGACAAAACGCTCTCAAGCGACCAAAGCCCGCGTCTTCAGCAGAGCGTCTAGTGTTTTCAGCTGGCTAAAAATGCTTTGGTGGACACACGGCCTATTGTTGAAAAGATAAAAATATTATTTCTTCTTATTATTATATTATTATTTATAACTCTCTCAATACAGTGTAACTGTCCTCAAAATCGTATTATTATTGTAACAGACTTTGTTGAATTGTATACATGACAGAATCCAACAAAGTCTGTTACTATATTGTAGCCTATATATGTGTTATGCCCTGTATTTTTTCCCCTCACTTTTTGTGTCGGCCCCTTTAAATGCAAATGAGCTGCTGCTCCCGGCGCAGGGGGCGGAGCTTCAACAGCTCTGTCCTTTTACCTCACAGACCTGCACTGAAAATATCAATTTTTATGTTCAAACTGGAGTAAGACGATAATGGAGAGACATATTCTGTCTCAATCATTTATAAATCGTTTTCCAGGGGGGCAGGGTTTATGTAGTTTTTAGAGTTTGTGATGTCACTTTGTTGTAGTCCTCAACGATTTCTTTAAAAGCAATATCTTCCTTTGATTTGAACTTTGAGTTTCACAAGTTTTCATAACTTTGCAGATGTTTATGCTCGAACAGCAACATAACTAGAGTGAAATCATGGAGGTTGTCTTTTTAAGAGCGAGGTATGAGACTTTTTTTAACTTATGTGGTCCTCAAGATAAGGGCAAATGAGGCAATGAAACTGTCTAAAATAATTTAATGTTTTCAAGGTATGATCCTCTTTCTTAGAATTCGACGGAGAGTCAGTCACATGAGGGTGAGCAGCCTAAATGATGTCAGGAAATGATGTTTTAGTTTTAGTTATAGATTAAATTATTGCTATCAAAGCATTCAACGAAACGTCATGTCTTTTCATAGAAATCCAGTCGTCCATTAATCATCTGAATGTGTTCCCAAGACTAACATTCTCCGAGATCACAGCTGTCACAGACCACAGCTTTTAAATCCCAAACCCACGACAGTTTTACATCATCAGCATTTTACAAGCGTGATTTCACCCGCTGGAGCTCAAAGCTAAAGTTAGTTTTCATCTGTCATCCTCTCAGTCACATTAGCGCGGGAACTGGGGGAGGGGCTCGAGGGAGCGAGTTTAAAGCTCCCTGAACAACAAGAAAAGAACCAGTCAGCTGTGTCGTGTTAAAACGGGAACCGACAGTTTTATATTAAGTTATCGTTTCATTGATTTCCTTAATAAGAGCGCCTGGAGGAAATGTGGCAAACGCTAATGAAAGGACAGAGGCAGTGTGTGTGAGAGTGTGTGTGTGCTGAGAAGACAGTGATTTATGAGGTCTCAGCTGAATTTTGCTTTACAACTTTCATGTTCTCCTATCCTCTTCGTATAAATGGACCCGTCCAGCAGCCCCTCTGACTGCGATGGTTCGACCCCCAGTGTATAAGACACAGAAACAGCTCTCTCTCTCTCTCTCTCTCTCTCTCTGAGGATAGACAGATATAAAGACAGCATTTCGAGGGAATCTACAGAGAAGATGAGCAGAATATAAGACTGAACCGAGCCTGTGAGAAGACAGCATCGCAGTCTTCAGTGTAAGTCTAAGCTTTCGTGTGTGTGTCATTCTCCCCACTCTCTCTCTCCACTCTCTCTCACTCATTCTCATCAGCATCATTTACACCGAGCTGAGGTTGTTGTCAGATGTGAGCTGGGGTTAAGGAATGTCTTATTATCTCTCTGTGTGTGTGTGTGGAGGAGGAGAGATTTTATTACTACATTTAAAATGTCTGTCACATTTTACAAAATATAACAAGAAAGTATATTTTGCGTGAAGAATATGAAGATTTTTATCCATAAATAAATAAATTGATAAATAAATAAATTAATTAATTACTATTTACTGTATTAGTTTTCTTATTTTTGTGTTTGTGGTGAAAGAAGACCTGTATATTTATTTTAGTATTATTTAATTACTATTGTAATATTTTGAATTAGCTTTTATTTGATTTATTTTTATTATATCACTTTAATATTATTAATTGTCCAGTGTTTTTTTGTGTGTGATTTTTATTAGTTTTTGGTTTTGTAATATTTTTATTGAGCTTTAATTTTATTGAGATTTATTAAAGCCCAACGAACACAAGGTTAACATGAAATAATATTCCATATTATTCTTTGCGGTGTGTTTTAGGTGTGACTGTAAACCTGGATAATGTCCCGGCAGAAAATTACCTGTATCTTTTTCCACATTTTTTATTTTATTTTTGTGTGTACTTTTAGTCCTTGAAGTTATTATTTTATTTAATTTCTAAATGTATCTAATTTTAAATACGATTTTTTTTTCGAATTAAGCTTTACAATTTTGTCAAAATAGGTTAATATTTTATTTCAGCTTTATTTCAATTAATGAAAACTATGTTATTTTTATTTTTACTATCAATAACGACACTCTTAAATCGACTACTTCAGGTCAGAGCAGTAATGTTCAGACGAGGAAGACATCTCACAGTATAACAACAGCACACTTTCTACACTCTAATAACATATGAAGAGTTCAGATGCAAAAGCCTCTAAATGCCATTTGAAATTTTCTTCTTTAATGATGATTTTTGTCAAGCTTGTATATTTAAGTTCAGTGATTTCACTTAAATGGCAATGAGGATTACCTATTAATTGTTATTTAAGTGAAATTACTGAACTTAAATATACAAGTTTGACAAAAATCATCATTAAAGAAGAAAATTTCAAATGGCATTTAGAGGCTTTTGCTCTGAACTCTTCATATACATAAAATAACATCAGACTGCTGTAATATATGAGACTGATATTAGACTATACTGGACAGTGTCTTTCTGCAGTCATCTGATGATTCAGCCACTGCTATTCTACTCATGGCAAGACAAGTAAAGATCAACTTTACAAAGTAAAAAGTGCACCGGACGGACGCTGCAGGTGTTTTATTGTAGTCATTACTTGTTAAATGGCCTATATCACTAGGACAATGATGCGTTAGTGGTGAAAGTGCACTGGATAGTGACAGAGATATTAATCTTGAGAAACACAGATGATTAACTCTGCAACAGATGTGGGGTAACGCCATTTGTGTTCATACTGACAGTGAAAAAACGAGACGGTGTTTCTTTAAATCTATGAGGACAATTTTCATTGTCACTAAAGAGATGTCGTGTGTCTATGTTCTCCATTCTAACATTTTCCCTTCTCCGGTTTCTTGATATACTCCGTGTGTGTGTGTGTGTGTGTGTGTGTCGCTGTGACAGAAGGAGTGCTGTTGTATTATTCAGCTCATTGTGCTGTCTTTCCTTTTTAGACCAAAGCATGACGGGTGTTCTGCGAAGCTCCAAACACAGACCCGGTATGAAGCGCCCTCGGAACCAGCCTTACAGGTACACGCACACACACACACACATTTCTCATTTCTCACAGGCATATTTCACAACTCGCGTCATGAACACATTAAACATCTGCTCTATTTTTGACATTCTGTCACTGTGATTTTCTCATCTTTGTCTCTCATTTCATTCCTCGCCAATATCTATTTCCGGGTGTTTCCGCTAGTTATGAGCCAGATTGGACGGTTAGATTGCATTTGTGTACCTTGTCTCACATAGTCAAACTTCTGACTCTGGGCATAAAGTGTGGTCCAGTCGGCAGATTGCTAGCCCACTTTTTATCGGCACTGGTTCCTGAATAATTTTTCCCACAGGCATTTTAAAAAGAGTTATAAGCATGAATGAATCTAGCCACAGCAACAAGATAATCTGAAGCACAAACGTATTTGAACATAGGACAAAATACTTAATTTAGAATTTAAGTCTTTTCCAAATGTATTAATTTTCGTCAAATTTAAAATACAAATCCACATTTGATTTTAAAAAAGGGTGCATTTTATAATTTGATATTTTTTTCAGGTGTGCATCAGGCATCTTTATCAGTGGCGTACTGCGCGAGATGTGATGGCGATGGAAGAGTTGTATTTGTTTTAGTCGAACCATGCGACGCTGCTGCGGTTCATTCAAATCATTGCAGAAATAGAGAAGATAAATGTGGAGGAGATCTTAGTTATGTCAACCTAACCCAAGCTGTTCACATAGAACACATTTTTTGCGCTGCTTTTCCTTTGTTTAATGTGAAAACATGCGCTAGACGGACATCTTTAGTGTTGCACTCGCGTCTCGCACAAGAAAGCTGCGTGTTTAGACGGCTTTAAAAAACATGTCTCGTGACTTTTCTATTCCACTGCATCTCATGTTTTTAAATGCAAAAAAAGGCACTCTGTGTGATCGGCACTTTGGGGTGATGAACTGAGAAATCATAGCTAAATAACATAGATGCCTACCTCGTGATGACAAACCGGATCGATCTACCGAGCGATACAGAATATTGTGGAGTGCTGGTTGTGCAAGACAGTCGCTGCATAAGCTTCCTGTGGATTCCTATAGGACTGCATGGATAAACTTTATTTATAATGACGTTCCAGCTGATGAGGTAAAACATCGCCCGTCTGTTCGATTCATTTCACTGAGGATTGTTCTGTAAACAAGACTGGATTTGCAGAGCGATTAAGAGTAAAGAACGGTGCTGTGCCGTCTATATTGGATCTATACAGGAATGGTGCAACACACGGACTCTGGGTCGAACAATGTATGGGCGAATCATTCCGGTTGCCATTTTACAACATTTGACGTTTTCAAAACAACTTCCCCCACGTCCACTGACAAGTCATTTAAAACTCATTATAATATGCAAAACTGTTCTCCACTCACAGCAGTGGGCGTTTACTTCCAGGTCTTCAGTGCGAGACGCCCATAAAAACCCAGCGTTTTTCAGCTAGGCTCAAAACTAGGGTAGAAAACAGCTTATTAGTTATTCATTTTGATGTTTTTGAATGTACTGTAAAAACCAAGCTAACATCATAAGTTGACCTCAGACAACAATATGATAAAATCTAAAAAGCCAGTTCATGACCCCTTTAAACTAGGCATAAATACAGGACGTTGTTTTGTTCATAATTGTTTATGCAATTTATGAAATTATATTTTGAATTATAAACATTAGTTTAAACGTTATGCACTTTTTTGTATAGTCAGTCTCAGTCATGTTATTTCATTGCTTTGAATAAAGTTCAATGCGGTGCATTAATATTTAGCTCAATGCGCCCTCTTGTGGCCTCAGGAGACAAGCCAAAAGCTCCTCCCCCCCCCCAACTGTAATCATTTCTTTTAAATTCAAGTATGATTTGAATATTAGTAATTAATGCAATAAAGAGCTAATCCTGTGAGGACCTCTCCTTCCGGTGTAAGAGTGCTTCTAGCGGTGGGTGGAGAAGTACAGCGTTTCACCACTCAGCACTTCGGCGAGATCTTTTTTCCGAAAAGATCAATCAGGAGCGTCTTTATAAAGAAGACTTTCTTTCCGTTTGTTTCTTGATTGGTCGTTTCCTGGCTTCATCTGATGGCCACAATCGCTGTCACACATTTCTGGGCCGAGCGCATGTCCATGTTGGTGGCTGCGGTGGCGACTCCCCTTCTTTGCGGTGGCACGAGTCCCCTCTGCTGTTACCCAGCCTGCCACCGCTTCTCATAGCAGAGCCGCGGATATGGTTAACCCTTTGCGAGGGGCACCTCGGCACTCAAGATGTGGACCAGATGTTAATCGCAGCTTCGGAGAGCGGAGCGGGCTCCTCTGGAGAAGGTGATGAAGACCCCCTCTTGAATCGGATTCAGAGTTGACTGTCATGCTTGCCTGGGCAACGGGCTTGAGTGGGACCCTCCACCTTACCTTGAGTGCTCATGGTTGGATAATTGTTCCTGCATGCAGTGGTGCATGGTTCATAACCTCATTGTTCCCCATAGCTTCTCTTTTCGGAAGAGCATGAGGAGGTTCAGGAGTCATGGAAGGCACCTTTTAGTGCCCGTAGCCGCTCTATAGCCTCTTCCACTGCCCAGAGTCCTGCCAGCCGGCAGAATCCCCCACATCTCCCGTCCAAGGCCTGTAAGACGACAGCAGCCATGGCCATCCTTCAGGTCCATCAGGAAAAAAACTCTCTAAGAGCTGCATGAGGCTAGTTCTCAGCCAGGGTTGATGCAGGAACCGCGCACCTTGCCCTCCGGGTGACGAAAGGACGACGTCTGTCCATCTCTGGTTGGACCTGTCTGAGGTGAAGAACGTCAACAAAGTTTGCTTTCTTAATGTGCCTCTTTCTTAATCTCCCAGGCCAGCCTCTTTGGTGACACAGTCGAGGACTTCGCCCAGCTGTTCTAGGCAGACTGAGGCAATAAATCTTATCCACGACTTGAGTCCTCATCCCATTCGCCCTGTCGAGCCCACGGAAGGTGAATCACCCCATCCAGGCCACCTAACCGTAACCTGTCCATCTAAGCTGCCCTGAGACGGGTGGCCGAGTGATGGAGAGAGCTGCCCTGAACCAGGACAGAGTGAACGACCCACTCCTTCCCCCGGAGAAGGGGCCGGTTGGAGAATCTTCAGTTTAGTTTTAGTCCTGTTCCAGTACACACTTTCTCAATAAAAGAGCAGTTTCCTCAACCTCTTCCTCACTCCCATCCACCCCTTCTCTACACGTCCCAGTTCTGAGATGGGCATGACCATCACACAAGCGGTCGCCAGACATTCAGCCCCTGGTCAGACCGTGCCTTTCTACAACAAGTGTCCAGGCATGGTGTTGAATGACTTCACATTCGACATTTATGTAGTCGACGTCGACTAGTTGCAGATGACGTCAATAATGAACAAATAAGCCATTGCATATGACACAACGCTCCTACATTACAGCTTATTTTTATCAGTTCTTTTGTCTTTGGGTTGTTATATTTCTCAAAGATTTCTGTGAGAAATATAACTTTATAGATAAAGTAGCAGAGTAAAGATTGCATTGCTATGAATGCAATTGAGAGTGGTGATTGCACATGAACTGCACCTAGCACCTAGCTCTCCTCCCACTCCCACCGCCACTATTCCCTGACCGAAGGGACCCTTGCCACGGATAAGCTGGCACAATACTGCACATCTCTAACCGTATTTCCACCGCAGGAACTTTCCCCAGGAACCAGGGACTGTGTGTTAGTACTCGGTGTGTTCCCACTGCAGGAACCCGGGTCTAAATGAAGTTCTGGGTAAAAATTTCACCCCTGCTGGCAAGGTGGTACTTTTTCAGGGGTGGGACTCGGGCACTGAACAAGCTGATTGGTTGAGTTCATGCTGCATTTCTATTGGTTGACTCAACGCAGCAGTTTATTTCAACCACCATTTATTTTAAATCTGTTGCGGTGCATGCAGTAAGAGATGTTTGCTATTCGAATCAACAATGGAGTTTAAAAAACACGACCGACGACGAGGTTCAGGCTTTATTAAGCTTAAATTCAGAGGATGAAATCCAGCGGGAACTGTAAAGTAGTGCGCAGTCCTGCGTCACGGTCTAATCTGCCTAATCTTCACGGCACTTTAGAGAAAAAGACAGCAACAGGTCTGTGGGGAAAAAGTTCCTGGGACAAATTGTTCTGGGTAATTTCGGTGGAAACGCGGCTTCTGATGAGCATCTATGATGAGCCCTTCAGACTAAATTGAATGTCCTTTATCTACCCATAATGCACTTTAAAAAGTACAAGGTCTATAATGCAGTTTCACAGTCCATTTAATCTCATTTACCTTCCTAAGCGTCCTAGCAGCACTTAAACACACACACACACACACGACAGGAATTTACTCGGCTCATCTGCATAATGTTACGGGGCGGCTCTGACTGGCATCTTCTCTCTCGGCTCTGGGCTCCGTGTGACTCACACTGCTGGGCTTATTTGCGTCTTGTTAAGTGTTTTCACACATCAGGAACTTTCTTCTCTATTTCAATCTCATCAGAAGATCTGACGTCTCATTGGTTATTGCCTGCGGTCAGATTCGGCGGTGGGTTGTTGTTAGTGCATTAGTGTGCGCTGAGATTCAACACTAGCCCTAGATTGAATCTGCATTTTAAACGCCCTCCCATAGGGCCATGCATCCCGTTGTATAGAGAAAACCTCTCACACACGTTTGGCAGCATGCATTAGTGTGGCACAGAGCCGTCTCTCCGGTGGCCGCTCTTTTTAGATTGGAGATGTGTGTGTGTCTGCCATAACAAACGTCTAAGTTTAACCCTCAACTGTGCAAAATCTTGCCTCTGGCTCACAATCCCATTTTCTTTCCTTTGGAAGCATATAGGAGAGGAATAAAGTGTTTCACAAGGGATTACTTTGAATAAACAATAAAATGGTCTTTCTTGGCGCTCATGAGGGCGCTCAAAAAGCACCCTTTCAAAAATATGATTCACATTTGTCAGTGAGTGAACATTTGAAAAGCGTCATAAAATATTTGCATGTTGTATCGCTGCTGAATGAATACGGATGCATCGATATCATACAGTGGACTCCACAAATATTGGCGTAACATAAGAGAGTAACATGAAGACCAGGGAACCGAAAGTTTATAATAAAAATAAATCTAAAAAGTAAATAATAATAAATATAAATATTTGGATAAATAAAAATCTGTCTTTGATTATATTAAAATATGTTTTATATTTTATCTTGTATTTTTAGAAACCTGACCTGACCACATGCAAAAAAGAAAAGGAAAAAGTTCTGAGATAAAAAGCTAAGTTATATTTTATAATATTGCAGAAACAGTCTTCCATACCATACAGCAAATACCTCCAAAAAAAAAGCAAAATTATGCAATATTGTTTTTGTTTATTGAAATAACATTTACGATGATCAATATTTTAAAGTAGATTTTTACGCTTTTTTTATGTTGCTATGCCGTTTCCACAGTGTTGTGAGGCTGATATTCGTAACAGTGTAACAACAAAATAGTCTATTTAAATCCACAAGGAAACACGGGAGATCGAGAACTGAGAATAAATGGGAGCTAATTGGAATAAAACCACAGTTGTTGTGCAATGAAATTTAACGTGTAGGCATGTGGTTTGAGTGACAGTAATAGTGATGTTGGCTTTTGCAGGTTCAGGTTTTGTTTGCGGCTCCGATCTGCAGCCGAGAGCAGGTTATTTTAAGAGCTGGATGTCAGTATCGTAAGACTCTTTTATCCCAGAGCTTAGAGCAGCAATCTGACCCGCTCTGATCCCACTGCAGTCGAAGGTATATCTCCCTCAATCACCCTAGTCCTCCGAGGAAAAGTCATTTACAGCTCCCTATCTGTGGATCAGAGAATCTATGGGGACTGTGTTGGATCCAGGGGAAACTGTAAGGCCCATAAAACAGTGGAACAGGACCAATATACTATTTGAACAATGCTTGCAACCTCAAAGCAAAGTCAAAACCCACCTGGGATCACTCAAAAACACAATGAATGTATCATATTCGGTTTACATATTTCAACTTGCACAAGAGTAAATAAGTTATATGGTAATTTTCAGTTTATGTTATATGCACATATGAGTGATGGAGACTAATGAAATTTATAAGCAATTTATGCTGGAGAAACCGAACCAGTTACAGTATAAAAATATTTATTGTGGTGATAAACACACTTTACCACCCAGACAACCAACCACCAATCATTCAGTGAGCTGGTCAACCAACCAACCAATCAATCAATCAATCAATCAATCAATAAGGGTACGTTTACACGACAACAATACGCTTAAAAACGGAGAAGTTTTTCGTTTGAGTTTTCCGTGTACAGACGACAGCATTGTCAAAACGATCCCCAGTCACACGGATCCGCAAAAAACACAAAAAGCGCTGTATTTTGCTGCCAGGCCAGTAGATGGCGATGAAACACTATAGACTGAACAGGTAATACGCATGTGTATGACGTCATCATCTTCAGAGATTCAGGTTTTTGTCGTTTACACGGAGACCGTTTTAAAAAACTTTCACTTTGAATCTCGTTTTCAAAAGTTTGTGTTTTCACAGGCACTCAAAAACGCTATTGTTGTGTAAACGAATGGCCAAAAGGCAGAAAAAGTTTTACGTTTTTAGCTGAAAACGGTGTTGTGTAAACGGCCCCTCGGTCAGTCAGCTTAACAGCCTCACGCTACTGTGAATCGCTGTAGTGCGCACACCACACAACTTGTTATCTGTCGCCATCAAACAGGTTTGAAAATATTGCTGACCCGGGGTTTTGTCACAGAAAGCAAAATCTAGTGTGTAGTGTGAGCTTGCCTTAAATCAATTAGTCACACTAACTCACCAACCAATCCATTAGCCAGTCAACCCAACAACCCACCAATTAGCCTTTCGCCGAGCCCCGCCCCCCTTAGTTACTGCTGCTACCTCCGTCAAACAAATGGTCAAACACAGGCAGCGCGACAGATTGCCATGACGGCAAAGGGTATTCCCGTGCGTGTCAGTGACCTTTTTTTGAGCAATACCTCCGCGATATCAATCAAGATCGAAGCAAAAGGGGTTACGGTATGCGGTGGAGGGATTTATTCCAAATATAAAATTAAGAAATGAATGAGACACGACTACTATTGATGCTAATGCTTACCAGTCTCAAGAAAAATCAGAAAAACCCCATGACCATGCTAAGTTACCTCAAATGCAACCAGCACAGCCTTGAAGATTTTATAAACCGGTTCAGTGGCTAATTGTTTGGAGTTCAAAATATATAATTTGCGCTGCATATTTATTCATTTTGCCTCCGATACAGGAGTACACGTTCGCTTTAACAAGCAGGTTGTTCATTACCACAGCAACCGATTGCGTGTCATGCTGAATGCGATTTTCGTGTTTAAAAAGTAACTAACGTTATGCATAAGAGACGGAAAGAGGCAGAGAACCATACGTTATTTCAGGTTATTTATATTCGTTACGATATTGATATAGCCTATGAACTGATGTCATGTAAGCTCCATGCTTTCCCCGTTGCGAACGTCCTCTAAACTGTAGTCTAACGTTACGGTGCTGCACTGCTAACTTAGCTGACTGCTGCTCATTTTCCCAGAGAATATCATGGTATGTTAACAACAACCCTTTAGAAAATGTACAGTAAGTCCTTTGTGGATCCTCTTGATCTGCTTTCTCCGTGCTTCTTTGACTAATCTCAGTCGCACGCACGCTGCACGCGAGACGAGTTAACCATGTTCGACACATTTAACTGAAATTGGGGCGTCCACACTGTTTAATACATCTTAGGCACCGCTCGCGTTGTGTTTTGGGCTTTGGAAAGGGAAAAAACAACTTCTCCAGAAAATCTCTCTGGGTATCATGTGTCCGATTTACAAACGCCGTGGGCGCACCGCTTACTGTTTGACGGAACAGCTCACACAGTAACGGTTGCTATGATGTGTGATTGGACAATGGCCATTTTGTGGGAGGGGCCGGCGAAAGGTCAATTAACCAACAAACTCATTAATAAAACACTCTGTCAGTGAACTCATCAACCTCTTCTATCAACCAACCAGTCAGCCAAACAATCAATCAATAATTGAGTCTACCAAACAACCTACCAACTGTTCTATCATCCATCCATCCAGTTAGCCTACGAATCAACGCACAACGGTGTGTTTCCCGTACAACGCTCTAACTCGCTGCTTAACTATCACAGTACGTTGAAGAAATCAACTAGCTAGTCATGACTTTTTGCCAAAACTATATTGTTGCAAATTGGTAGTTCAACCATGTTAGTTAATGATGTGATGCAGGTGGAGTAATAGTAGTAAAGAAGTAGTAACTACTTTTGAAGGGGTGGTAAAGTATGATTTCACTTTTCTAACTTTAGTTAGTGTGTAATGTTGCTGTTTGAGCATAAACAACAGGATCAAAATTACACCGCTCAAAGTTCAAGCAAAGGAAGGACTACAACAAACGGCTGGTAGGGACTACACCAGGGACGTGCACAGGGGGGTTGCTCAGGTTGCCCGGGCAACTGCCCATATGCCCTTCTCGACTCAGGTTGCCCTTCTGAGGAAAAAAAAAATCGTAAAATGGATGTAGAATTTCACGTAGGCTTAGACAAAAAAATAACATAAAAATCGCAAAGCCTCATTCACTTCCAAAAAAAAAAAAAAAAATTAGAAAGTCAAACTGTTTCCACGAGACCATAGACTGCACGCGACCATATGGTAAGGCAGCGCAAATTACTCAGGCCGCGCCTCCATCTCGTGTCGCGCGCTAATTAATGTGTACGAATGAAAAAATTAAGCGAAACTATCCTTCTCGTCACGAAAAGAGGAAGAAGAAAAACATGAGAGTGAATTGCGGGAACAGCAGTCAGGTAAACTTGTGTTCTGTCCTCTCTAGTGTCAGCAAAGTTTGATGGTTTGTCTGGGCAGGCAGTGCATCTCTTACATCACTTTTTGCCTGACAAAAGTGAGAGTAAAATACCATTATTTATTACGTTTTGTTTTTGATAAACGACAAAGTGCAACAACAGTGTTTGTTTACTGCAGCTCGGAAAACATAACCGCGTCGCGTGTGTTGCGTTCATGCGCGTGCACGAAATGAAACTCGCATTTTTCAAGCAGAAATGTGGAGACCAGAGAAATACTGTACAATACGTGAATGATGGCACTCCCAATCAAAGTACACATTATGACACTGATTATCTAGTCTCAGTGTAGTTAAAAACTCTAAACAACTGCACTAATTATGCAAGATATAAACCAATGTATTAGCAATTTGACATTGATTGACTATTGATTTATAGGCTATATTGAATTTAAAATGATGATTAGATGGACATTCTGGTCAATATGAATGCAAATCCCTCAGTAAATAACCATAAATCAAGATTTGCTTTAACATGCATAAAAAAAAAATTAAATAAAAATCATAGGCTACTGATTCCGAAAATACCCTGGCTATAGAGAGAACCAAAGTTAATCCCAAAAGCCAAAGTTCAGGGTTTTACTTTTATTATTTTCTTCTTGTTTATGTTTACGTTAATATTCACTTGTTATCTTCTATTATCATTCTATTAAAATGCTTTATTCAGTAAATATTGTTTGTTTGATCCTCATTCTGTTCTATATTGTTGTACTTATTCTTTGACTGTTTTGTTTAAAGGAGGGAGGATTGTATTGGGCGGTATTGAGTGGCAATGGCAAATGGTTTACATGGCTCACGGCATCACAGATCAGGTAGAGGGCCCCTTAGCAGAATTTTGCTTAGGGCCCCAGGGGGAGGTCAGGATTGGCAAAAAAAAAAGAATTGTATTTTTTCCAGAAATCTAAGCGTTTTTTAATTTTTTCGAGTTTTTTCAATTCAATCCAGATTATTTCTTTTCAAAAAAATAAAAAAAAATAATAATTTAAAAAAACAATAAACAACAATATGAAGAACTCTTTTGCTCATTTGTCTCATCTCTGACATTTTGCAATCTTTATAAATAATTATAAGACCATAAGATGAGCCATTGCGTTTGGACATAAACACGGCCAGATAAGGCAATTTGGAAGGGGACAAATTCAACTGAATATATTCCTTCATATAGCCCGTGAGGGGGGAGGAGGGGGGGGGTGCCCTTTTTTCAGGTCAGAGCAACTGCCCCTCAAAATTCCTGTGCACGTCCCTGGACTACACGACATTCCTGCAGGGTTAGTGACGTCACCAACCCTAAAATCTGCATAAACCCCGCCCACAGGAACACACAGTCCATAGTGAAGAGGAAGAGCTGTTGTATAAGAGTACATTTGTGAGTCAGCTCAAACTTTAACTCGCATGCAATAGAGTCACTCTGTGCGCAACTTACAACAGTTCCTATATGAGCGATGTATAGATTATCATGACAGAATATGCTAATTAAAGATAGTTAACTCCACATTAGCAACATAACTTCATCAACTAACCATTCAGAGACGTCCTGCTGCATTCTACATGCTGTCACTTCTTCTTGAATCGCTCCATCTTTGACTGACTCCGTTTTAACATTAAAGGGAGAACAGTTTCTGTCATTTTAGTGTGTCTGCGTGAGGTAATCGCAGCTGCTAACACACGCAAGCTCTTGAAACCCCGCCCTCTGCAGCAGCTCATTTGCATTTAAAGGGCCAGGCACAAAACCGTGCATTTTTGCAAACCCTAAAAAAGTGACTACTTTAACATGTTATATAAAAATATCTGTCGGGTATTTTGTGCTAAAACTTCACACACACACACACTCTGGGGACATCAGAGATTTATTTTACATCTTGTGAAAATGGCATTTTACCACCCCTTTAAAGGGTTAGTTCACCAAAAATGAAAATTAAGTCATTAATTACTCACCCCCATGCTGTACCAACCCTGTAAGACCTTCGTTCATCTTCGGAACACAAAAAAAGATATTTTTGATTGAATCTGAGAGCTGGATCACTCCTTCATAGACTGCCTAAGGGACTGGCTCTTGACGGCCCATAAAGTCATTAAAGAAAAGGTTTAAATATTCCATGTGCCTACAGCGGCTCAATTATAAGTTTATCAAGCGACGAGACTACTTTTTGTGTGAAAAAAACATAAATAACGGCTTTATTTGACTATTCCATTACTTCCTTATGGGCGCATGCGCGAGAACTGAGACGAGGACGTTCTCATTCGACTACTTCTTGTTACCGGCTGCTCACCGCTTAGGAGTTTTACCGCCCCCTACCGTATAAGATGATGTGCTGATATAGCTGGAAGCGCAAAACTTTCTGTTTACAAGCAGAGGAAGATGCGCGCTGTACATACGCTTTTCAATTAGCGTATTTTCCGCACTAAAAGGTGCACTTAAAAACCTTCTCAAAAAACGACAGTGTGCCTTATTATCATCTTATACGGTAGGGGGCGGTAAAACTCCTAAGCGGTGAGCAGCCGGTAACAAGAAGTAGACGAATGAGAACGTCCTCGTCTCAGTTCTCGCGCATGCGCACATAAGGAAGTAATGGAATAGTGGAATAAAGTCGTTATTTATGTTTTTTTTCGCACAAAAAGTAGTCTCGTCGCTTGATAAACTTATAATTGAGCCGCTGTAGGCACATGGAATATTTAAACCTTTTCTTTAATGACTTTATGGGCCGTCAAGAGCCAGTCCCTTAGGAAGCCAATGGAAGAGTGATCCAGCTCTCAGATTCAATCAAAAATATCTTTATTTGTGTTCCGAAGATGAACGAAGGTCTTACGGGGTTGGTACAGCATGGGGGTGAGTAATTAATGACTTAATTTTCATTTTTGGGTGAACTAACCCTTTAATAAATCTGTCTGAGATCAAATTAATGCTAGATGTTTTGCTGTAAATGACAGACATGGCATCTGAGGAATATTTCTCAGTACTTTCTCTTTGTTTAAGCGTTATTCCCACTCATTTGCAGGGTCCGCTTCACACACACATGATTCGGCACAGGTTTTACATCAAATACCCTTCCTGTCACAATCACTGAGAGTGCTGCGACACATTCACAATCACACTAGGACAATTTGGCATATCCAATCAATCTTTCCTGCATGTCTTTAGACTGTGGGGGAAACTGGGAAACGCACGCTGACACGGGGAGAACATGCAAACTCCACACAGAAAGGCCTCGAACTGCCGACCTGAGGCGACCGTGCTTCACACCGGGCCACCCTCATTTCTCTCATTTCTCCTGATTCAATCTAGGCTCGTTATTACGTACTAGAGCAAGTTCGCACATGCACACTTTTCTGTCAACCAATCAATTTGTCCGTCTACCAATCAACATACAGTTCATTGTTCTGTTGTATCAATGATCCAACCAGCCAGACAATTAACCAATTAATCTAGTAGTCAGTATATTTAAATGACTGGCTGTTAATTCAACCAACCAGCCAGCCAACAACCAACTAACTAACCAACCAACCCATGCATTAAATAATGTTAACATAGAAAACATTATTATTAAGTGTTACCGAACTGGAGAACTATTTGCTGCCTTTTCTAAACGAACTGTGTTTTTCATCCATGTACATTCGACACATTAGCCAAGCTCAGCGGGAATGTTTCAGTCAACTCTCCATACTGTGAGACTAATACAAATGATTGTTGGTGATCTCTCAGGTCATGTCGTAAGGCTTGCGCATGCATCCCCAGCAGCAGCGTTTACAGATTTCACTTGTGTGGATGCAGCAGTGTGTGTGTGAGCTCTTGACGTTATTTTCCTGTTCATCGGAAATGGCCATGTTTTGATTTTTAACTGCTGAAATAGCAAAAGATTTCCTTCCACTCCATTAACCTCCATCCCGCTTCTGTGATCCCCATTCATTTCAGCCAAACCACTTTCCCCCTGCGTGCACACTCAATCTGAATTAATCGATCTGAATTACCTCAGGGAGAGAATCAATCATGTCCAACTCACGAAGGACAAGAGAGCAGTTTTACATTTACACCACGTCCCAATATCCCTTCAGTGAGTTCGTCCCATTTAACACCTTCTGTCCTGCAATGATTTACACAGCGAATTTAGTCAACAACAAACAGATGCGCTAATGATGCAGCAAACCATTTCAGACATAGATCAGAATGTTTCGTGCCAACTCGATTTTCTTTATTTTTAAGCTCATAAAGAGAGATATCATCGCTGTCTTTATGGCTCCTGCTGTTCTATGATTTATTGAACTGCTTTGCAATAAAATGAAAGCTGATATCGGTCCAAATGTACATGAATGAGCGTTGATAAAACGGCACACAGTGAAGCGTTAGCTGGAGCCGCGTCTGCCGCTCGCTCTCTCCCCGTGAGCCGTCAGACGGAGACTGAACTCGGGATAATGAAGCTTGTCTGAGAGATCAGCCTGTCACTTTACTACAAAATCTCATTAGTTTGAAGAGACCTCTCCGTGTGGCGTGTGATCCCATTTCCTTCTCCGAGGGAGAGCAAGTAAAGAGCATTAGCGGTTGTGGAGCCGTGGCCTAGCGTTAGCTCAAGCCGTGGTGCTCATGTGGGAGTCTGAGGTTTGATTCCAGCCTGCTTTGTGTCTCGAATCCCTCTCGTTTCTCAATTATTTAGTGAATCCTAGTACCAACGACTAGTTCTTATCAGCTTAAAAAACTCATGTAGCAACTAGGAGTGCACCAATGGGATTTTAACAAACAATTATTGGCTGATACTGATATTTTCTCTCTTATTTTAACTTTTGTCATCAAAATTGATAGTGTTTAAATCAGCAAAGTTCAAATGCATTAAACAGGGTAACTAAACCCCTGGTCAGAGCCTGACTCCACCCACTGGCAATATTTGAAAATGCTGAAAACGTGGGCAGACCCCAGCGGAGATAGAGGGGACGAAATAGATGCTAAAACACTCTATCCTGATCGTTTTCAATACTCACAATTCCAACTCCTGACTCGCTACAGTGGTTTTGACGAAACAAGCTGGTTTTTATATTGCCAAGGGCGTAGCTCGCGTGGTGAGCTGAAAGATGCGTACGTCACAAAGAATCGCTAACATCCAATAGGAAAATTCAACTGCAGTAGCCACCGTTCAACCTGAAGAGGGCAGCACTAAGACGCTCTTACACCATATATTGTAGAAATAAAACGCTTTATAAACAAATGTCAAAAAAGTTACTTGAATCAATGACTGGTATTAATAAAGATCCATTCTTACAGATCATTAACTAAAAAAAGTTGGTTAAGTGTTTAGTTACTCTTTAAGTTACTTGTTTATTGCTGCATCATCAAACTGTTTCCAATGAACATGGATTGGGTCCATTAACATTCAGCAGGCCAACAGAAATACACAACACAACAAAGATACATATGAAATAAACAGTGCTTTTTAGATGTTTCGGGTACAGAAATAAAGTATCAACTCTAATAACACTGCATATTCTTCACTGTTTAAATTAAATACATATATTATTATTACATTGAGACGTATTACTTTGTTACGCTGAACTTTTATTTTGACGGGTTGCCGTGAAGACATTCGAGTTTCTGTGTGTTTTGATATGACGATAGTTTTGTCAAATGAACTGGTAAAATGCGGATGAAGTGACTCTGGAACTGAAGTTCATGCATTCATGCCCTCATATGGAGAAAAACGTCATGCGTGCTTCTGTGTGTGTGTGTGTGAGGTAAATGAAACTGCTTGTCTGAGCCATTCATTTACACACAGTTACACGCAGAACATGCAGGATTCATATTTAAATCTTTTTGCAGCTTAATATTCACAGACACTATTTTATTTACGTTTACTAACCTAAACTTTGACAAATTCATATATTCACCCTTATGATGGTTAGAAAAGTTATTTAGTCAAGAGTAGTGAGTAATTTTTTTGTCTATTGTTGTTTGATTAACATTCAAACGCAGACAGCAGGAATATTACAGACATTATACAGCTCAGTGCTTTCATCAATTAACTAATAATCCATCAATTTGTTAAATCAGCCTGTTTCGTGGCATCGCCAATATGCCAACGGTTGTAAATTGATCCGATAAATCATCTGATACATCGGTGCATCTAGATCCAGGTCGAATGTATCCCTAATTATGCTGGTTTAATACGGTTTATGATGAAATCCGTTGTGTTTAGCTGCAGACTCCATCCGGCCCTGCTTATGTCTCTATCTGTCAGGTCTCGTTTCTTTCACCCGATCCTACCCCGTTTTTTTAATTGCATGCTCCATCATGCTCTTGACACGAGCCGCAGATTTCTCTCATCCGCTGATATCTCTCTCCGGTCACAAACCGCTCGGCCCTGGGGCATAATGGGAAAACTCTCCGCTTTCATAGAAACTGCTAATCTTTAAATAAAAGCCTTGCGAGTTTTGTGGCAGGGTTTCTCCGGAGACGTTGGCAGCGTGCCGAGGATGTGCTGGAGTGTGATCATCAGTGAAGTGGCGTTCTGCTAATGTGTGTATCGTGCCGAATCAGCTGATGTCCAGAGCTGCCAATGATAACCAGCCCTTGTGAAGCACAACTTCAACGAAAGTCTGACTATTTCTTTCAGCTTGACTGATGTGGTTTTCATTTTCAGGGTTTTCGATTATCAACATGTCCCGGTGTCTGTGACGTGTGACTTTGCTCCTTTCGGACGGACGTGTTCCTCTCTCTCTCCATCTTCTGCAGACCTCCGGCAAAGCAGAGACAAACCTCAGAGCAAACACAAGTCCCGGAGGAGAGGGACCCAGCGTAAGAAGCACTCGCCTCTTTCAAAGCTTAAACAGGAGCTGTTAAACACTTTCACAGAGTCTAGAACAGGTTTTCCTGCTTGAATGTTGATTATTCTCCTCATATTCTTCATTGTTGCGGCTCCTCTCTTCCCAGTCTGTCAGTAACGCTCTGTTTACTTCCTGCCTCTATGAAGCCCCTCCTCTGAAAAGCACACTGTGCTCTGATTGGTCGGCTGGAGCAGTGTGCTGTGATTGGTCGAGCGCTTCGAATGTGTTTTGGAAATGTCCCGCCTCTTCCCATAACCGCCAGTTTAACACACGACTAACTAACTCAACCAGGCCCCGCCCCTTTATTCTGCGTATGAATTATTATAATGAGGAATATTGTGACGTGTTCCCGGTAGAACACTGACACTGATATAGAGGAGAACTGCAGCTTTCCAGAGCTTTTTCATGCTCAAACAGTCAACATTACACACTAAAGAGAGATAAACCTGGAGAAAAGCAGAATCAATCCACTTTATGACATAATCAAGACTCTGTTAAAACAAAAATCTAAATTGTGAAGTGTTCAGTTTTGGGGGAAAAAGCTTCGAAAAATACAACTACAACTAAATACAACTTACTATATTCAACTTATTCTATATAAGTTATAGTATAAGTCATAGTATTATGACTTATACTATATATTATAGTAAGTACTGTATGTATGTGTGTGTGTATATATATATATATATATATATATATATATATATTAGAGCCAGACCGATACATCGGCAGACCGATATTATCGGCCGATATTAGGCATTTTCCAAACTATCGGTATCGGCAGTTATGATGGCCGATAAATGAATATTTCAAAAATAAAATAAAAACGGACGAAACACGCTTCAACCATGTCATGAGTGTTGGAGTTGTATAGTTTGTCCACCAGAGGGCGCTCTACACCGTTCCTGTTGGCAACACTCGTTGAGTTGGTCACGAGACACACTTTGCTTGAATAACAATTAAAAGATCATCCCCATCAGTTCTCTCAACTCAAATAAGCAGGACAAAATTTGTGACTATCATGTCCAGTTTAAAATAAATAAATAAATAAATAACATATCGGCCGATATATCGGAATATCGTATTTTAAAACCCAAAAATATTTTGTATCAGTATCGGCCTTCAAAATCCTTTATCGGTTGGGCTCTAATATATATATACACAATTAATCAATTGATTTTTCTCTTCAACGAAAAAGGGCTGAATTTATTGATGACATCATCTCGCACTAATATGTAATTTTTCTGTCCAGTAAAATGCTCTCAAGAATAAGAATTTGACTAATAATAGCAAATAGCAAATCATGGTTTTGCTGCGCTACATAAACTAAACCCAATTGTTTTTTTTAATGTTACGCACATCTTAACTTGACAATCTAAAGATACTAAAGAATTTAAAGTTAGTTAAACTGTCAGTATGTTTATAGCAAACTCCGCAATTTTAAGTTAACTCTATCGCCCCCTTCAGTACTGGAGTCCGTCACCGTAATTTGTCTGTGTCTCTGTCTCGTGACAAATATCAGCTCGTCTCTCGTCTCCATGTTTTCCACACTATTGTGTTGGTATATGTTGCATATATAAGTGTGTGTGTGTACGTGCATGCATGCTCCTCTGCTGTTGAACTCCAGATGGTTTCTTCATTAAAATCCTCCCTTCGCTATAGGACTACTCCCTCCGTAATCAAACCTAGCCTATCACCAAAAGCAATTATAGCAAATTAATAGTGCATAACCAATAAGAAGCGTTTATAGTGCTTTATTACAAGGCCTAATAGTTTTTACTGCCAGCAGATCACAGTAGAATGAGTTTGCCTTTGTAGCTGGGAGGTCAAACCGCTTTTTAATGGCTGCCGCCGAGCCGGAATGGGCTTTTTTATCCAGCTGGGATTGGAGGGGTGTTTGTGTAGTATTATCATGCTGTGCTGAAGAGGTCCAATCTAAGTTTCCATCATTAGAGACATTAGAAGAGTTGCTGATATCTGGGCTTATGCAGAGGATGAATTAATCCCTGAAACATCTCCTTATTTGACCTGTGAATGTCCAGCAGCTTGACTTCCGTTTAAAGCTAAAGTCGTTTTTTAACAGTCCTTAAACCCTCATCCTTCCCTCCTTTTTTTTTTTTTTTTTAAATTGAGTGTTCATCAGAGAAGTCCAAGAACCCAGGACTGTCACATTTGAACCACGAATACACACACACAAAAAAAATGTAATTGATTCGAGTTTTGTGGTTGAAATGTAAAAAAGTAACAATGTGGGTCATTTTGACCCCCAATAGGAATGAATCGAGGAATGCTTCAGTATGCATAGAAAAACCTAAAAATGCTCAAAATTCAAACTAAAAATGCTAAAACTTTACTAAAAAAAATGATTTTATAATGTCTACATGTGTATCTGAATGCACACTGAATGAACTGACTCCAGTTTTACCATATAAAGATATAAGGCTGTCTACTGGCAAGAGTCAATAAATATCATGTTAAATAATTTTTTTTTTCACAAGAGGTCGGCAAAGACACCCAATGTAAGCTGTTGAGAGCTGAATTACAGTTTTTCTGAATTGCAAAAACACATTTCTTGAAACCATTAACCATCACTCAATTTCTCAAAACCATAAAACACAAAAACAAATTTTCAAACCACATCCACAGACTCTCCGACTCTTCTGGCAAAATAAAACAATTGCTTAAAAACTATTTAATTTGCTCAAAACACATTTACAGTAATTCCGACATGGTGTGAACATCCCTAATGATTTAAAAACATTTTTTAAATATCACACTTCAATTTTAATGTACAGTGCCCTCCACAATTATTGGCACCCCTGTTTAAGATGTGGTCGAGGACTTTTAAAAATTCTCCCTTTTTTTTAAACAACATAGAATCCAAATGCAAAAAAAGAGAAAAATCCAACCTTTTATTTAAGTACATTACTTTGGTGGTAAAAAAAAAAATTAAAATTTAAAAAAATAAAAACTTCAAATCATGTGTCCCACAATTATTGGCACCCCTGATGTTAATACTTTGTACAACCCCCTTTTGCCAACAAGACAGCACTTAATCTCCTCCTATAACATTTCACAAGATTGAAGAACACAGAGAGAGGGATCTTTGACCATTCTTCTTTGCAAAATCTTTCTAGATCATCCAGTATCCTGGGCCCTCTCTTGTGCACTCTCCTCTTTAGCTCACCCCACAGGTTTTTGATTGGATTGAGGTCTGGGGACTGAGATGGCCATGGGAGGACCTTGAGTTTGTGACTGAACCATTTTTGTGTAGATTTTGCCACACGTTTTGGATCATTATCCTGCTGAAAGACCCAATGACGACCCATCTTCAGCTTTCTGGCAGAGGCCATCAGGTTTTTATTTAAAATGTCCTGGTAGTTCAAAGCGTTCATAATGCCATGCACCCTAACAAGGTTCCCAGGGCCTTTGGAAGAGAAACAGGCCCACAGCATCACAGATCCTCCACCATACTTCACGGTGGGCATGAGGTACTTTTCGGTCGGCATACACATCTTTTGTTTTACACCAGATCCACTTAGAGTGTTTGTTGCCAAAAAGCTCAATCTTAGTCTCATCCGACCAAAGCACACGATCCCAGATGAAGTCCCAGTGCCGCTTGGCAAACTCCAGACGTTTACGTTTGTCAGTGTTAGTGAGAAAAGGCTTTTTCCTAGCATGCCTCCCAAACATCTTGTTGGCATGTAGAGAGCGTCTGATGGTTGTTTTGGAGATTTTGTGACCCCAAGATGCCACTATTTGATGCAATTCTGTGACAGTGAGCTTAGGACTTTTTTTTACTTTTCTTAGCATCCTCCTCACAGTGCGTTGTGGCAAGATAAACTTGGGACCTCTTTCAGCCTTGTTTGTCACTGTTCCTGTTGTTTTAAACTTCTTAATGATTCCTCTAACTTTAGATATGGGCAATATAAGGTGAGTGGCTATTTTCTTGTAGCCATTGCCTGACTTATAAAGGTCATCACACATCTGCCTTACTTGAATGGTGTGTTCTCTTGTCTTTGCCATGTTGACAAATGGGTAAGAGAATTAGGCCTCTGTGTCATGTCATATTTATACCCCAGGGAAATAGGAAGTCATGAATTACTAATTAAAAGTTCCTAGATATCCTGACCAACATTAGCAACTACAGAAAATATATATTTTTTTAAAAATCAATTACATTTTTCAGCGGAATTGTTAGGGGTGCCAATAATTGTGGGACACAGGATTTGAAGTTTTTATTTTTCTAAATTTTTAAATTTTTTTTTACCACCAAAGTAATGTACTTGAATAAAAGGTTGGATTTTTCTCTTTTTTTGCATTTGGGTTCTATGTTGTTTAAAAAAAAGGGAGAATTTTTAAAAGTCCTCAACCACATCTTAAACAGGGGTGCCAATAATTGTGGAGGGCACTGTAAGTTCCTCCATATTTTTGAGCTGCTGCTGATGGTCACTGTATATGCTGAACTCAACAGATGCGCTGACCCTGTGCTTCTCTCTCCGCAGTAAGAATGGAGGAGCTCATGTGCATTAAGAAGGAACTGACCGTGATTAAATCACAGATAGATGAGCTGCTGGACAGTCTGGAGCAGATGGACCCTCAAAACCAAGAGCTGTGCGGTAAAACACTCATTCTGTCATCGTTATGAACCAGGCTCATATTTCTGATGTTATGTTTCACAGTTTGGGCAAGTGGGATGTCCAAAGAGACGGTGCCTTGTCTCTGTCCTTGATCTTCTGTTTGATGCTATTTAGCGCTCTTTTGTGTGTGTGTGTGTGTGTGTCCCAGGAGACAGTGTGGCGTTCTCTCCGCTCCACGGCTCTGTGAGCAGTGCGGACGACTCATCTGGTAGCTCTCCTCCCTCGAGGACCGACAGAGAGACACAGAGTCCACAGACAGCAGTCAACAGTGATGAATACAGACAACATGTAAACACAGACACACACATATACTCACACACATGTTGTTTTCATATTTTATGAGGAGTTTCCATAGGCATAATGATTTTTACACTGTCCCCTTACACTAACCCTAACCCTACCCCTAAACCTTCTCATTCTTTCTGCATTTTTTTTTTTTTTCAAAAAAGCACAATATATTATGTTTATTAATAAATTTCCCCTGTGAGGACCAGCCAGCGGTCCTCACAATGTAGGTAATCTCAGGTTTTACTATCCTTGTGGTGACATTTGATCCTCAGTGGGGGAAATAACAATTTGATCCTCTGCTGATTTTGTATGTTCGCCCACTTACAAAGAAATGAAGGGTCTTTCATTTTTATGGTAGGTTCATTTTAATGGAAAGAGACAGAATATCAGCCAAAAAATCCAGAAAATCCATCATATAAAGGTTGTAAATTGATTAGCATTTGATCGAGTGAAATAAGTATCGGATCCCCTCATATGTGCCCATGTGAAACACAGATTAGTCCTGGACTAGTCCTGTGAAAGGATTTCTGATGTCAGCTCATTATGTGTATAAAAGACACCTGTCCACCACCACGGGCAAGACCAAAGAGCTGTCAAACGTCAGGGACCAGATTGTAGACCTGCACAAGGCTGGAATGGGCTACAAGACCAACTGCAAGAAGCTTGGTGAGAAGGAGACTTTTGTTTGGTGTGATTTTTCAGAAATGGAAAAAATTAAAAATCAATCGCCTTCGGTCTGTATCTCCATGCAAGATCTCGCCTCATGAGGTAAGGATGATCATGAGAAAGGTGAGGGGTCAGCCCAGAACTACAACGCTTGTTAATGATCTCAAGGCAGTTGGGACCACAGTCACCAAGCACTACGCCACAATGGATTGAAGTCCTGCTGTGCCCACAAGTACCCCTTTTCCACCAAAAAAAGAACTGGTTCGGAACTGGTGCTGGTTCAAAGTTGGTTCGGAGTTGGTTCAACTTGCGAACCGCTTCAGAACCTATTTGTTTTTCCACTGACTACTAGAGCGCCCAGGGAACGACGTCGTTACGTCACTGTGTACGTCGCCATATGTCTTAGCTAGAAACGCTTGCAAGTACAACATTACTTTGGAATTATTTCTAACTCGTGTACCAAGAAGGCTTTAAAGACAATTGATATACAGGGGTTGGACAATGAAACTGAAACACTGGCCAATGTTGGAGGTTTCACATCTATATGCATGGCGGCCAATCTTCAGAG
The DNA here is from genome assembly GCF_016745375.1 of Pimephales promelas. The sequence continues at coordinate 8,703,281 of NW_024121199.1, read as the reverse complement.
TGAAGCACGGGTGGATCAGTGATGGTTTGAGCTCCAATATCATGACAATCCTGATTGTATTTGATGGACACGACACTGCCGAGGACTACCAAACCCTTCTGGAGGATCATGATGCTCAAACCGTGTATCAGCATGATCATGCACCAACACACACAGCAAGACTTGTGACAGAAGGGTTTGATGAAGATGAAAGTGACGTTGAACATGCACAGTCACCAGATCTGAATATTATTGAGGTGTTTTGGAGGAGCGAGTCCACCAGCATCATATAGTGACCTGGACACTGTTCTGGAAGAGGAACGGCTCATAATCCCTCTGGTCACTGTGAAGGACTTCTATCTGTCAATTGGTGCTGTATTTGGAAGCAAAATGAGGCCCTCACCATTCTAACAAATTATTGTGTAGTAAAACCAGGTGTTTCAGTTTTTTTGTCCAACCCCTGTATTTAAGTCTTTTAATCTTTTCGTTTGAATTGTAATCTTTTCTGATAAATTATGTACCCCTGTCTTGTTTTTTTCTTTCCATTTATTTGTTCTATATTGTGACGGTTTTCTTCTTTGCTTATAATGTCTTCAATAAAAAAAACTACAAAAATAGAAACGCTTGCGTTAACTTCAAGCATAGCAATTACAAAGGCGTACTTCATCGTGTTTCTGCAAATGTTTCTCTTGGCTTTGCGATCCTTTTTTTATGGTCAGAAAAGATGTTTAAAACACATCTAAACCCGGCCAAGCCCCCGACGTAAGCATGACGTGGTAAAAGAACGGTTCTAGTCCAGCAAAGAGTTGGTGCCGCTTTGGAACCAGTTCTCCTGGCCGAGAACCGGTTCTTTGGCTGGCGAAACACAAAGAACTGGTTCGCGCGCAGGCACCGGCTCTCAAAATGCTTTGGTGGAAAAGGGGCTAAGGTCCCCCTGCTCAAGAAGGCTGCTCATGTACAAGCCTGTCTGAAGTTTGCCAATAAACATCAAATGATTCAGAGAAGGCTTGGGAGAAATTGCTGTGATCAAATGAGTCCAATATTGAGCTTGTCGTGTTTAGGGGGAGAGAAATGCTGACTATGACCTCAAGAACCATCCCTACAGTCAAGCACGAGGTGGAAATATCATGTTCTGGACGACTGGTACAGAACGACTTCACTGTATTGAGGGGCCGATGGACGGGGAATTGATGGAATGCAATTTTTTCCATAAAGTCTTGGACGAGAACCTCCTTCCCTCAGCCAGAACACTGAAGATAGATTGTGGATGAGCCAAAACATACTGCCAGGCCAACAAAGAAGTGGCTCAAGAAGAAGCACATTAAGGTCTTGGAGAGGCCTAGCCCGTAATCCTTTATAGAAAATCTGTGGAGGGAGCTTAAACTTTGAGTTGCCGAGCGACAGCCAAGAACCCTTAAGGATTTTGAGAGTATCTGTAAAGAGGAGTGGACCAAAATGCCTTGTGAGATGTGTATAAACCTGGTGACCAACTACAAGAAACATCTTACCTCTGTGCTTGCCAACAAAAAGGTTTCTCCACCAATTAACAAGGCATGTTTTGCTCGGGGATCAAATTGTTATTTCCCCCACTGTAGCTAAACATGCCCACTCCTGCCCACACACAACACACACAGAGAGACAATGTGATTAAATAATTTTACCCATAAATTAAAACTGGATTTCCATTTTGAATGGGAACTCACACAGCTTGAACAGTGTCTGAAGCACGCGTCTAAATGCGACAATTGTATTGGTTCGCAACAGCCTAAGACGTCACTACCAGTACATAAAGTACAAAAGGGCACCTCACCTGAGGAACACGTCATCATCTTTTTGGCTCCAGGAGCCGTTTGTCTGTATGCACGTATCAGACAGAAACGCCACGGGTGAAGCGCGTTTGACTCCTCTGGATATGCTCACATGAAAGAGACTGGTAAGAAGCTTTGTGCTTCTTTTTTCTCTCCTGAGGTATAGTACTCATTGAGGGAGATAAAGGCACTCTTAGCGATGTATTCATGGTCACGGTGAGAAGCTCCACCCATATCAGCATTAGTATGAGCACATTTAGCTCTGGAGAGAGTTGAAAAAAATCTTGTAGTGATGCATTCCTGGCAGGGTTAGACGGGAAGTCCTTTCATTTTTGGACTCTTCCTGCTAGCTCTGATTAAGGTGAAATGTCTAATTCTGAGGAATCGGATACAGAGTGAGATGAGGCAGATGTTATTAATAAATCCACCCCAATCTGCTGTCCACACACAGGTGAAGGTTGTACTATGTCTTGAGGCAGATTAGCATGTTAGTACTCCGCTCCGTAAAAGCTCAAGTTGAATGGCTTTTTGTGAGCCTTTTTGACAAGTTTAGTTATGCTTGAGTGTTGTTTGTATTTCCCTCATTTCAAAGGGTCGATAAGTTGTGTACTCCACCGGGCTGAACTACCGATGGATTTGGCGAAGATAAGATCAGCCTTCTGATGGTTCAGCTCAGGTCTTTAAAGTGAGCATATGATTTCTTATCCAGAGTTGAGGATTTTTCTGCCTTCTTCAGGTGGCATTTCTCCTCTGAGTTATTTAGCATTAAGTTGTAAGGCTCTTGCTGAGCCTCCTTAAAGGATTAGTTCACTTTTGAAAAAAGTTTTGCTGATAATTTACTCACCCCCATGTCATCCAAGATGTCCATGTCTTTCTTTCCGCAGTCGAAAACAAATTAAGGTTTTTGATGAAAACATTCCAGGATTTTTCTCCATATAATGGACTTCAATGGGAACCAGACGGTCGGAGGTCCAAACAACAGTTAATAACAGTTTCAGAAGCAGCTTCAAATGTCTTTAAACGACACCAGACGATGAATAAGGGTCTTATCATGCGAAACGATCGGTTATTTCAAAGCTTATTCCAAAAATGTAACTTTTCTAAGGACAAATGCTAGCCTATCTCTATTCTGTGAGGCGCGTTTGTAACGTCACGTAATACGTAATTACGTTCAAAAGGTCACGGGCGACGTAGCCGGAAGTACAGAATCAAAATCGTCCGACATCGTTGTTTTACCTTTTAATTCCTTTTTTGTAAACGGCGTTTGAGTTAGTTTGCACGTTCAACCTATGCGTTCAACTTGTAAACTCTCTGACTCTGTACTTCCGGCTACGTCGCCCGTGACCTTTTGAACGTAATTACGTATTACGTGACGTTACAAACGCGCCTCACAGAATAGAGCAAGGCTAGCATTTGTCCTTAGAAAAGTTACATTTTTGGAATAAGCTTTGAAATAACCGATCGTTTCGCATGATAAGACCCTTATTCATCGTTTGGTGTCGTTTAAAGACATTTGAAGCTGCATCTGAAACTGTTATTAACTCTCTTTTCGACCTTGGACCGTCTGGTTCCCATGTAAGTCCATTATATGGAGAAAAATCCTGGAATGTTTTCATCAAAAACCTTAATTTGTTTTCGACTGAGGAAAGAAAGACATGGACATCTTGGATGACATGGGGGCGAGTAAATTATCAGCAAAAGTTTTTTCAAAAGTGAACTAATCCTTTAATGTTATGGTACTGATGTTATGGCTTTTGTCAGGTCGGCCCACTAAGGGCCTCCCTGGCAAACCATGATGAAACTACCCTTCCCTATTAAGTTAAGTTGAATGGCTTCTGCTAAGCATTCTTGACAATCTCATTTTGTCAAGCATTGGTAGTACTCCCGTCAGAGGGTCTTCATACTGAGTACCCTGCTCCCTAAGAGCTCTATTATCAGGCGAATGGCTTTCCAAGAAAAAAAAAAGTGCCTTCACTAGCAGGATCATAGTTGAGCGTTATTAGTACTCCCCTAGTACTGAGGCTCAATACACTGAGTACTCGCTCCCTAAGAGCCCTGTTCTTTGTAAAAGTAAGTGAGTGTCTTTCTGAGCCTCCTCATTAAGCAGCCCTAGTACGAGGAACTATTACCTCCTCTTGTTTAGAGAGTCTTTCAGCAAAAGTCTCTAAATTTCCTTTCTAAAAAGTATTAACCTCAAATTTAGGAACTTTACAGCAGTGAACGTCTAAACCGATTTGTTTTACTAATAGGAGTTCTATACCGAATACCAGAAGGGAGGAGTTAAAAACTTGTGATGCATGGTGTGGGAATCATCTAACATTATGCTCTGGGCTTTACCCAATACCATCTGTGATATAGCTGGGCCATGGTCATCAGCTTCGCTATTTTACTTCCCTGGTTTACAATCGTAGTTACATAAAATAGTTACATTTTTACGATTGTGAAGTTTCTTATCTTTCCTGAAGGAGATTTTGTATTAATTTATTAGGATTTTACAGTAGTTGAGTCCAAACCTGTCAAGAACGTGCCCAGGTTTCTCGAGACTCGCCTAGTAACAATATCTGTAGTAATAATGGCGTACCTTGGTAAATTTATCGAACAAACTTATTTTTTTGGACTAAAACATCTTCCTACAAAATTTCAGGAAATACAATAATGATATAATGTTTAAGAGTTTTTGCTTAACATGTATCTATGCGTGTGTTTGCTAGGTTAATGACTATGAACCAGATTTGTTCTACATGTAAAGACTTCAGGTAAAGTAAAACCTGTAACTATTGGTTTTAAATAAACTGTATGAAACTGATTCTAAGTGCTCTGTTGCTCTTTCTCACAGACACGCCAAGTTATTTGGGAAAAGCCACGGGATTAATCTGTGATGGTGTAAAGAACAGGACCATTATAAACGAGGAGAGATGTTTGGACAATTTCCACTGATCTGCTGACAGCTTCATCTTGTAAACTAAACATGAGCGCAGAGCTGAATGATGTCAGCTCGTATCTTTATGAGTTCAGTGATGGACTGATGCTGAAATACTCATTGATTTCAGCTTGAAGTGTTTGAATCTGGTTTGAATCCAGTTCAGGATGATCTGTGTCCTATGAACAGACCGAAACAAAGTCAACTGCTGCATTTGGTTGTCAAACGCTGCTGCTGATTTTATGACTTATTGTGTTACTGGTGTTTTTCCATGATTTCAATCAGTAAAGTACCGACACGATAATATTGAAACACAGACACACCATGTTATTGCAAATATCCTACATACATAATTTTATGATATGTACGCAATAGTTATGGGTCACTGATATGGGTTATTAAACGGCTGATGCCAATAACGATATCTAAATAAATCTATATCAACTGATAACCCCATACATGACCCTGAGATTTACAAATTAATTAAATTATGTTAATTAAATGTATGTGAGATTTAAGATTTATATTTAAAACACTTATCTGAACCCAAATGTCATTTACCATCGGCTCATCCATCAATATGGCCAATTTAGTTTCATGACTAGATTTATGATCAGCTTATGTCATTTTTTTCATGTAAAAATGTAGCACTTATCAAAACCGTTCTTTGAAATAAGGCATAACATGGTAAAGCGGTTTCCCGCTGCATGATTGTGTATCTTTCGTAATAGATAGCCTATCTGTGATTATGTCAAATATAATGGGAATGCTACATTGGTTTGTATCACACAATTTTGAATGTATTCACCAATCGAAATAAAAATACATTCATGTATAGTATGCAGTCTGAATATAATTTCAAAAGCCAGTATCTGTACAATCATCATGGTTTTGAACCCGAAGCAGAGGATAGAAGTGCAGTCTTCATAGTTAACCTTCATGTTTTTCCACTCGTCTAAAGATCCAAACCAAACAAGTTCCCAGAGCTCAAAGTCCATCTGCCCTAACAGGATTTCCACCGCTCTCGTATGTAAACGACTTTAAGCTAGGATTGTATGTAGATTCAGATATCTTGTCTTAGTTTTGTAGTACTTTATAGTCTAAAGGTTTGTGATACTGGAACTTTTTAAGACGGGTTTGGTTAAATATTAACCCTGCATGTGTGCTTACGCTGGTTTGTTTTGTTGATTAACTCATTGAAACTAATCAAACGGTGTCCATATCCTCCTCATATAAACGGCGACACACAGCCAGATGACACAGACTTCATAACAGGTAAGATATTAATATCTTCAGTAATTCTGTTAGAAAAGGCGCATGAAGAAAGTGAGTCGAGCCATTTTAAATATGCTTCATGTTTAAAGGTCCCGTTCTTTGTGATCCCATGTTTCAAAGTTTAGGTAGTGTGTAATGTTGTTGTTAGAGTATAAATAATATCTGTAAAATTATAAACCTCAAAGTTCAATGCCAATTAATAGAGATATTTTATTTAACAGAAGTAGCATACATCTAACAGCCGGTTTGGACTACATCCATCTACTTCCTTCTTTAATGACGTCAGTAGATTAGTTTTTTGACTAGCGTCCGCCCAAAGGAATGCTCCCGGCCTCCCGCAACTCTCGCACTTCTTAAAACTTACTGTGTTTACTCAGCTCTTACGGTGATTTTCTGAAGTAAAACTGACACTTCATCTTTTGTGTGATGTACAGTAAACTTTATTAAACTCATCAGTATATTTTTTGATCATCATTCGGACCTGGTGGTCCGAAACAGCAGACTTGTAGGCTAATAATGGACACAAGCAGACGACAAATACGTTGTAATAAGCGTAATTAAACTACTAAACTATACCTGTTCCATCTCTATACAGCACTCTGACTCTGTAGGCATTATTGTCCTACTGGAAATGAACACCTACTGAGAGTTTCTGATATCATCGTTCCGTGAGAGACTGAGCGCGAGCTCATGAAGCTCCGCCCCCTGTGCCGGCAGCAACAGCAGCTCATTTGCATTTAAAGGGCCCACACTAAAACAGCGCGTTTTTCTGAGCCACCAAAAACTCCAATTTAAACATGCTGTAAAAAATGTTCTGTTGTGTATTTTGAGCTAAAACTTCACATACACATTCTGGAGACATCAGAGACTTATTTTACATCTTGTGAAAAAGGGCATAATACGGGACCTTTAACATCTCCAGGTACAGATGTGGAAGTTGCCTGTACATGGTCTCAGGTTTAAACGGTCGTATAATAAATGCCTGGGACGTGGTGATCTACTGTGTTGTAGGGTTGAGAGCGATGGATTCGGTGAAAGGTCCCCTCACTACACATGTGCTGAACACCGGGGACGGGGTCCCAGCGGCACGCATGGCCCTCAGTCTACACCGCCTGGACCCCCGCATCACCGTCTGGAGCCTCGTGGCCGTCGGGTGAGTCCACGCATGTGTGTGTGAACATCTTCCTGACGCAAAAACACTGCCACAACCAGTCATGTGACTTTGGGGCGGGGATATCTGTTTGGACAACCAATGGCAGAGGGGGGAGGGGGGGTTGGAAAACCTGTTTGACAATAGTGAGTCTGTTTGGTGATATTATGGCGCTGAAATTACACTTCACCTTTAAAACAGCCATTAATACGACTTTATTGTGGATCCCGATTCCAAAACTGCTGCAATGTCTGATTCTTTTGGACAGTTTACAAGAATAAAACAATAGTAGTAATAAAGCATTGCCTGTATCTTACACAGAGAAAGCAATCTCAGAATGTGTAGCGATAACCTCAGTGAAAACGGCAATACAAGTACTTGAAATTTCTCAAGTATTAAAAAGTATCAGTATTAATTATTTAGACGTATTAAAATGGACTGCTGTACCCAATATTTAGTAAATTTTTTATGTTTGTTATATTATATGAGTTGTGTACAGGGTTGTGTGCGGACTAGGTTTTACTAAAAATTACACAATGAACAATAGTAAATAATTACCACTGCGAACAGACCATTCTGCAAAAATAAACCAAAATAAATTAGAATATATAAATAAAACCACTTTTAAGAAATAAATGTATTTAACATTTTAATTACTATGAATATACTGTATGCAGTAATTAAAAATTTCATGATTTTTTTTTTTGCGGGGCATTTTGAGATATTTCAGGGAAAGCGAGTTCAGAAAAGGACAACAAAACCCAGGATTGTCCTCAGAAAACAGGGTGTCTAGTCCATAGATATCATATAGAGACTAGATGCCCTATTGGCCACTGGAAACCGAGAAATCCGGCCGCCATCTTGAACCGGCCGTATTCCTAGTTTCGCCAGAGCATTGTGGAGCATTTTCCTGTTTCCGGTTATTATGTGCTTGTTACAAATCATAAATTGTTTCTTCAACTTATTAAAATATCTTACTTTACTGCTACTATCTGTTTCTGCTTACATTATATCCTTCATCACACATATTGTGTCTGGTCACTATATCAGAATACTATATTACTGTTAAACTTACTATGGATATTAAAATACACTGAACCATGTGTCCTGCAGTGGTGGAGGAAGTACTGAATCTCAGTACTTAAGTAAAAGTACAAATACCCAGATAAATATTTACTTTAGTAAAAGTAGAAGTAACACAATGACAACCATACTTAAGTAAAAAGTACAAAGTACTTTATTTTAAATGTACTTTAAGTATTAAAAGTACTTGCATAACAATTTATTATCTTAATGTCTATTTTCTAATGATTAATAAAACATTTAATTCTAACTCATTCAACCTAATAGCCTACTCCTATAATGATGTTCAATAATGATGGAAAAAAAATGTCACCATTACTGAAACAAGCTTGCAATTAGGCAATATCATGCTTATCCTTACTATATGTTAATAACTATGTTTGGCAGTAAACGCGATTCATTTATGGTGTAATTCTGAACCTCTTGGCTTGCCATAATCCTAACCAAACCAAACATATATTACACACGGTGTGTTTCCTATGCACGTAAAAACAAATTTTCGCGTATGAGTTGCATGATAAACACACTGCGTGCGAGACGCATTTAGTGTGACCGGGTTGATATACTGTATCTATGGCAACCAAACGTCACTGGTGAGACAAACATGCAACGAACGGACGGTCAGATGACGTTTTGGCAGGGGAAAATGTAACGAAAATGTAACAGAAGTTGTAGAAATGTAGTGGATTAGAAAGTATAATAATTGCTGCAAAATGTAACGAAGTAAAAGTAAAAAGTATGCACTATTTATTGTACTTAAGTAAAGTAAAGATACGTGAAAAATGTACTTAAGTAAAGTAACGAAGTATTTGTACTTCGTTACATTCCACCACTGGTGTCCTGTATCATAGCTACATGAATGACCTTTGCAGCAAAAAAAAAAAAAAAAAAAAAAAGCGTGTGAAAATCAGTTCAGTATTCAGTGAGATATGATTAATTTAATGTGCTGACAGCACTCAGATTACACTGAGCGGAGCGGATGACCGGTTTAAGATGGCAGCTCCACTCCACGGGCAGTAGCGGTCGATAGGGCGTCTGGTCACCCACCCTAGCTAGCATGCTAATGCTAACACTCAGCTCTGTTGACATCACTTGTGTCAAGTCTTCGCTTTGTCCAAAACAAAGTTTAAATTATTGTAATAGTGTTCTTCTGCAAACTGTTGCCATCGAAACTGTCCAAAGTGGTTTGGGTCAAATTTGGAGAGGTTTAAAATCAAAACCCTGGAAAATAAATATGTCATGATGTTGTCACTGATTTTTCCAGAAACACGAATGAGGACGGACGCTGTCCGGGACTGATAACCAGCGACGCCTTCACTCCAGGACTGTACAAGATGCGCTTCGAGACGGGCCAGTACTGGGAGAGTTTGGGCCAGTCCAGCTTTTACCCGTATGTTGAGGTGTGTAGGAAAGGCTAATGGCGAACGGACTGTATTCACAGAGTCTGAATGCTAATGTGTGTATTCTTCTTGATTTAGATTGTCTTTACTGTAAGCGCTGCCGATCAGAGCGTCCATGTGCCGCTGCTGGTGAGCAGATACTCGTACAGCACCTACAGGGGGAGCTAGAGCACACACACACACACACACACACACACACTGTGCTGGAGTTTCATTCATCACATCACTATGGGTCAACTTCAACAGCGGTCAACAATCTGAACCTCATCCTGTTGTTGTTTGTTCAGTATTTTTTTGAATGACCAAAAATAAAAATAAATTCTATTGTCTCAATAATATTAATATCTCAGTTTCTGGTTGCCTTTATTGTATTATTTAATTATTATTATTCTTTTTTTTTTTTATCAAATGCACACATCTGTTAATTATTGACGCAGCCACATCACAAAGTTGGCTACTCATTCAGAAGTGTCATACTTTCTGTTTATACTTTCATCATTAGACTATGCTGTCTAATTTGGTACCCCTTACGTTTTTTTTTTTTTTTGGGGGGGGGCGAAAAATTAAGTTTCCCCAATCTTCTCAAAACTCTGGATTCTGATAGAGGGCCATGAGACTTAGTCCTGAGTGCAAAAATGGAGGCTCTAGACCCTTCCAGAGCTGAGATACCGAAACTCAAAATTTCGACCCGAAAAAAAAAAACGACAGTGGTACCCCTTACGTTTTTTTTTTTGGGCGAAAAATTAAGTTTCTCCAATCTTCCCAAAACTCTGGATTCTGATAGAGGGCCATGAGACTTGTACCTGAGTGCAAAAATGGAGGCTCTAGCCCCTTCCAGAGCTGAGATATCGAAACTCAAAAATTCGGCCCGAAAAAAAAAACGACAGTGGTACCCCTTACGTTTTTTTTTTTTGGGTGAAAAATTAAGTTTCTCCAATCTTCCCAAAACTCTGGATTCTGATAGAGGGCCATGAGACTTAGACCTGAGTGCAAAAATGGAGGCTCTAGCCCCTTCCAGAGCTGAGATATCGAAACTCAAAAATTCGGCCCGAAAAAAAACGACAGTGGTACCCCTTACGTTTTTTTTTTTGGGCGAAAAATTAAGTTTCTCCAATCTTCCCAACACTTTGGATTCTGATAGAGGGCCATGAGACTTAGACCTGAGTGCAAAAATGGCCCGAAAAAAAAACGACAGTGGTACCCCTTACGTTTTTTTTTTTTGGGCGAAAAATTAAGTTTCTCCAATCTTCCCAAAACTCTGGATTCTGATAGAGGGCCATGAGACTTAGACCTGAGTGCAAAAATGGAGGCTCTAGCCCCTTCCAGAGCTGAGATATCGAAACTCAAAATTTCGACCCGAAAAAAAAAACGACAGTGGTACCCCTTACGTTTTTTTTTTTGGGCGAAAAATTAAGTTTCTCCAATCTTCCCAAAACTCTGGATTCTGATAGAGGGCCATGAGACTTGTACCTGAGTGCAAAAATGGAGGCTCTAGCCCCTTCCAGAGCTGAGATATCGAAACTCAAAAATTCGGCCCGAAAAAAAAAACGACAGTGGTACCCCTTACGTTTTTTTTTTTTGGGCGAAAAATTAAGTTTCTCCAATCTTCCAAAACTCTGGATTCTGATAGAGGGCCATGAGACTTAGACCTGAGTGCAAAAATGGAGGCTCTAGCCCCTTCCAGAGCTGAGATATCGAAACTCAAAAATTCGGCCCGAAAAAAAAACGACAGTGGTACCCCTTACGTTTTTTTTTTTGGGCGAAAAATTAAGTTTCTCCAATCTTCCCAAAGCTTTGGATTCTGATAGAGGGCCATGAGACTTAGACCTGAGTGCAAAAATGGCCCGAAAAAAAAACGACAGTGGTACCCCTTACGTTTTTTTTTTTTGGGCGAAAAATTAAGTTTCTTCAATCTTCCCAAAACTCTGGATTCTGATAGAGGGCCATGAGACTTAGACCTGAGTGCAAAAATGGAGGCTCTAGCCCCTTCCAGAGCTGAGATATCGAAACTCAAAAATTCGGCCCGAAAAAAAAAACGACAGTGGTACCCCTTACTTTTTTTTTTTTGGGCGAAAAATTAAGTTTCTCCAATCTTCCCAAATTCTGATAGAGGGCCATGAGACTTAGACCTGAGTGCAAAAATGGAGGCTCTAGCCCCTTCCAGAGCTGAGATATCGAAACTCAAAAATTCGGCCCGAAAAAAAAACGACAGTGGTACCCCTTACGTTTTTTTTTTTGGGCGAAAAATTAAGTTTCTCCAATCTTCCCAAATTCTGATAGAGGGCCATGAGACTTAGACCTGAGTGCAAAAATGGAGGCTCTAGCCCCTTCCAGAGCTGAGATATCGAAACTCAAAAATTCGGCCCGAAAAAAAAAACGACAGTGGTACCCCTTACGTTTTTTTTTTTTGGGCGAAAAATTAAGTTTCTCCAATCTTCCCAAATTCTGATAGAGGGCCATGAGACTTAGACCTGAGTGCAAAAATGGAGGCTCTAGCCCCTTCCAGAGCTGAGATATCGAAACTCAAAAATTCGGCCCGAAAAAAAAACGACAGTGGTACCCCTTACGTTTTTTTTTTTTGGGCGAAAAATTAAGTTTCTCCAATCTTCCCAAATTCTGATAGAGGGCCATGAGACTTAGACCTGAGTGCAAAAATGGAGGCTCTAGCCCCTTCCAGAGCTGAGATATCGAAACTCAAAAATTCGGCCCGAAAAAAAAAACGACAGTGGTACCCCTTACGTTTTTTTTTTTGGGCGAAAAATTAAGTTTCTCCAATCTTCCCAAAACTCTGGATTCTGATAGAGGGCCATGAGACTTAGACCTGAGTGCAAAAATGGAGGCTCTAGCCCCTTCCAGAGCTGAGATATCGAAACTCAAAAATTCGGCCCGAAAAAAAAAACGACAGTGGTACCCCTTACGTTTTTTTTTTTGGGCGAAAAATTAAGTTTCTCCAATCTTCCCAAAACTCTGGATTCTGATAGAGGGCCATGAGACTTAGACCTGAGTGCAAAAATGGAGGCTCTAGCCCCTTCCAGAGCTGAGATATCGAAACTCAAAAATTCGGCCCGAAAAAAAAACGACAGTGGTACCCCTTACGTTTTTTTTTTGGGGCGAAAAATTAAGTTTCTCCAATCTTCCCAAAACTCTGGATTCTGATAGAGGGCCATGAGACTTAGACCTGAGTGCAAAAATGGAGGCTCTAGCCCCTTCCAGAGCTGAGATATCGAAACTCAAAAATTCGGCCCGAAAAAAAAACGACAGTGGTACCCCTTACGTTTTTTTTTTTGGGCGAAAAATTAAGTTTCTCCAATCTTCCCAAATTCTGATAGAGGGCCATGAGACTTAGACCTGAGTGCAAAAATGGAGGCTCTAGCCCCTTCCAGAGCTGAGATATCGAAACTCAAAAATTCGGCCCGAAAAAAAAACGACAGTGGTACCCCTTACGTTTTTTTTTTTTGGGCGAAAAATTAAGTTTCTCCAATCTTCCCAAATTCTGATAGAGGGCCATGAGACTTAGACCTGAGTGCAAAAATGGAGGCTCTAGCCCCTTCCAGAGCTGAGATATCGAAACTCAAAAATTCGGCCCGAAAAAAAAACGACAGTGGTACCCCTTACGTTTTTTTTTTTGGGCGAAAAATTAAGTTTCTCCAATCTTCCCAAATTCTGATAGAGGGCCATGAGACTTAGACCTGAGTGCAAAAATGGAGGCTCTAGCCCCTTCCAGAGCTGAGATATCGAAACTCAAAAATTCGGCCCGAAAAAAAAACGACAGTGGTACCCCTTACGTTTTTTTTTTTGGGCGAAAAATTAAGTTTCTCCAATCTTCCCAAATTCTGATAGAGGGCCATGAGACTTAGACCTGAGTGCAAAAATGGAGGCTCTAGCCCCTTCCAGAGCTGAGATATCGAAACTCAAAAATTCGGCCCGAAAAAAAAACGACAGTGGTACCCCTTACGTTTTTTTTTTTTGGGCGAAAAATTAAGTTTCTCCAATCTTCCCAAAACTCTGGATTCTGATAGAGGGCCATGAGACTTAGACCTGAGTGCAAAAATGGAGGCTCTAGCCCCTTCCAGAGCTGAGATATCGAAACTCAAAAATTCGGCCCGAAAAAAAAACGACAGTGGTACCCCTTACGTTTTTTTTTTTGGGCGAAAAATTAAGTTTCTCCAATCTTCCCAAATTCTGATAGAGGGCCATGAGACTTAGACCTGAGTGCAAAAATGGAGGCTCTAGCCCCTTCCAGAGCTGAGATATCGAAACTCAAAAATTCGGCCCGAAAAAAAAACGACAGTGGTACCCCTTACGTTTTTTTTTTTGGGCGAAAAATTAAGTTTCTCCAATCTTCCCAAATTCTGATAGAGGGCCATGAGACTTAGACCTGAGTGCAAAAATGGAGGCTCTAGCCCCTTCCAGAGCTGAGATATCGAAACTCAAAAATTCGGCCCGAAAAAAAAACGACAGTGGTACCCCTTACGTTTTTTTTTTTGGGCGAAAAATTAAGTTTCTCCAATCTTCCCAAATTCTGATAGAGGGCCATGAGACTTAGACCTGAGTGCAAAAATGGAGGCTCTAGCCCCTTCCAGAGCTGAGATATCGAAACTCAAAAATTCGGCCCGAAAAAAAAAACGACAGTGGTACCCCTTACGTTTTTTTTTTTGGGCGAAAAATTAAGTTTCTCCAATCTTCCCAAAACTCTGGATTCTGATAGAGGGCCATGAGACTTAGACCTGAGTGCAAAAATGGAGGCTCTAGCCCCTTCCAGAGCTGAGATATCGAAACTCAAAAATTCGGCCCGAAAAAAAAACGACAGTGGTACCCCTTACGTTTTTTTTTTGGGCGAAAAATTAAGTTTCTCCAATCTTCCCAAATTCTGATAGAGGGCCATGAGACTTAGACCTGAGTGCAAAAATGGAGGCTCTAGCCCCTTCCAGAGCTGAGATATCGAAACTCAAAAATTCGGCCCGAAAAAAAAAACGACAGTGGTACCCCTTACGTTTTTTTTTTTTGGGCGAAAAATTAAGTTTCTCCAATCTTCCCAAAACTCTGGATTCTGATAGAGGGCCATGAGACTTAGACCTGAGTGCAAAAATGGAGGCTCTAGCCCCTTCCAGAGCTGAGATATCGAAACTCAAAAATTCGGCCCGAAAAAAAAACGACAGTGGTACCCCTTACGTTTTTTTTTTGGGCGAAAAATTAAGTTTCTCCAATCTTCCCAAATTCTGATAGAGGGCCATGAGACTTAGACCTGAGTGCAAAAATGGAGGCTCTAGCCCCTTCCAGAGCTGAGATATCGAAACTCAAAAATTCGGCCCGAAAAAAAAAACGACAGTGGTACCCCTTACGTTTTTTTTTTGGGCGAAAAATTAAGTTTCTCCAATCTTCCCAAATTCTGATAGAGGGCCATGAGACTTAGACCTGAGTGCAAAAATGGAGGCTCTAGCCCCTTCCAGAGCTGAGATATCGAAACTCAAAAATTCGGCCCGAAAAAAAAACGACAGTGGTACCCCTTACGTTTTTTTTTTGGGCGAAAAATTAAGTTTCTCCAATCTTCCCAAATTCTGATAGAGGGCCATGAGACTTAGACCTGAGTGCAAAAATGGAGGCTCTAGCCCCTTCCAGAGCTGAGATATCGAAACTCAAAAATTCGGCCCGAAAAAAAAACGACAGTGGTACCCCTTACGTTTTTTTTTTTGGGCGAAAAATTAAGTTTCTCCAATCTTCCCAAATTCTGATAGAGGGCCATGAGACTTAGACCTGAGTGCAAAAATGGAGGCTCTAGCCCCTTCCAGAGCTGAGATATCGAAACTCAAAAATTCGGCCCGAAAAAAAAACGACAGTGGTACCCCTTACGTTTTTTTTTTTTGGGCGAAAAATTAAGTTTCTCCAATCTTCCCAAATTCTGATAGAGGGCCATGAGACTTAGACCTGAGTGCAAAAATGGAGGCTCTAGCCCCTTCCAGAGCTGAGATATCGAAACTCAAAAATTCGGCCCGAAAAAAAAACGACAGTGGTACCCCTTACGTTTTTTTTTTTGGGCGAAAAATTAAGTTTCTCCAATCTTCCCAAATTCTGATAGAGGGCCATGAGACTTAGACCTGAGTGCAAAAATGGAGGCTCTAGCCCCTTCCAGAGCTGAGATATCGAAACTCAAAAATTCGGCCCGAAAAAAAAACGACAGTGGTACCCCTTACGTTTTTTTTTTTGGGCGAAAAATTAAGTTTCTCCAATCTTCCCAAATTCTGATAGAGGGCCATGAGACTTAGACCTGAGTGCAAAAATGGAGGCTCTAGCCCCTTCCAGAGCTGAGATATCGAAACTCAAAAATTCGGCCCGAAAAAAAAACGACAGTGGTACCCCTTACGTTTTTTTTTTTGGGCGAAAAATTAAGTTTCTCCAATCTTCCAAAACTCTGGATTCTGATAGAGGGCCATGAGACTTAGACCTGAGTGCAAAAATGGAGGCTCTAGCCCCTTCCAGAGCTGAGATATCGAAACTCAAAAATTCGGCCCGAAAAAAAAAACGACAGTGGTACCCCTTACGTTTTTTTTTTTGGGCGAAAAATTAAGTTTCTCCAATCTTCCCAAATTCTGATAGAGGGCCATGAGACTTAGACCTGAGTGCAAAAATGGAGGCTCTAGCCCCTTCCAGAGCTGAGATATCGAAACTCAAAAATTCGGCCCGAAAAAAAAAACGACAGTGGTACCCCTTACGTTTTTTTTTTTGGGCGAAAAATTAAGTTTCTCCAATCTTCCCAAATTCTGATAGAGGGCCATGAGACTTAGACCTGAGTGCAAAAATGGAGGCTCTAGCCCCTTCCAGAGCTGAGATATCGAAACTCAAAAATTCGGCCCGAAAAAAAAACGACAGTGGTACCCCTTACGTTTTTTTTTTTTGGGCGAAAAATTAAGTTTCTCCAATCTTCCCAAATTCTGATAGAGGGCCATGAGACTTAGACCTGAGTGCAAAAATGGAGGCTCTAGCCCCTTCCAGAGCTGAGATATCGAAACTCAAAAATTCGGCCCGAAAAAAAAACGACAGTGGTACCCCTTACGTTTTTTTTTTGGGCGAAAAATTAAGTTTCTCCAATCTTCCCAAATTCTGATAGAGGGCCATGAGACTTAGACCTGAGTGCAAAAATGGAGGCTCTAGCCCCTTCCAGAGCTGAGATATCGAAACTCAAAAATTCGGCCCGAAAAAAAAACGACAGTGGTACCCCTTACGTTTTTTTTTTTGGGCGAAAAATTAAGTTTCTCCAATCTTCCCAAATTCTGATAGAGGGCCATGAGACTTAGACCTGAGTGCAAAAATGGAGGCTCTAGCCCCTTCCAGAGCTGAGATATCGAAACTCAAAAATTCGGCCCGAAAAAAAAAACGACAGTGGTACCCCTTACGTTTTTTTTTTGGGCGAAAAATTAAGTTTCTCCAATCTTCCCAAATTCTGATAGAGGGCCATGAGACTTAGACCTGAGTGCAAAAATGGAGGCTCTAGCCCCTTCCAGAGCTGAGATATCGAAACTCAAAAATTCGGCCCGAAAAAAAAACGACAGTGGTACCCCTTACGTTTTTTTTTTTTGGGCGAAAAATTAAGTTTCTCCAATCTTCCCAAATTCTGATAGAGGGCCATGAGACTTAGACCTGAGTGCAAAAATGGAGGCTCTAGCCCCTTCCAGAGCTGAGATATCGAAACTCAAAAATTCGGCCCGAAAAAAAAACGACAGTGGTACCCCTTACGTTTTTTTTTTTGGGCGAAAAATTAAGTTTCTCCAATCTTCCCAAATTCTGATAGAGGGCCATGAGACTTAGACCTGAGTGCAAAAATGGAGGCTCTAGCCCCTTCCAGAGCTGAGATATCGAAACTCAAAAATTCGGCCCGAAAAAAAAACGACAGTGGTACCCCTTACGTTTTTTTTTTTGGGCGAAAAATTAAGTTTCTCCAATCTTCCCAAATTCTGATAGAGGGCCATGAGACTTAGACCTGAGTGCAAAAATGGAGGCTCTAGCCCCTTCCAGAGCTGAGATATCGAAACTCAAAAATTCGGCCCGAAAAAAAAAACGACAGTGGTACCCCTTACGTTTTTTTTTTTGGGCGAAAAATTAAGTTTCTCCAATCTTCCCAAATTCTGATAGAGGGCCATGAGACTTAGACCTGAGTGCAAAAATGGAGGCTCTAGCCCCTTCCAGAGCTGAGATATCGAAACTCAAAAATTCGGCCCGAAAAAAAAAACGACAGTGGTACCCCTTACGTTTTTTTTTTTGGGCGAAAAATTAAGTTTCTCCAATCTTCCCAAATTCTGATAGAGGGCCATGAGACTTAGACCTGAGTGCAAAAATGGAGGCTCTAGCCCCTTCCAGAGCTGAGATATCGAAACTCAAAAATTCGGCCCGAAAAAAAAACGACAGTGGTACCCCTTACGTTTTTTTTTTTGGGCGAAAAATTAAGTTTCTCCAATCTTCCCAAATTCTGATAGAGGGCCATGAGACTTAGACCTGAGTGCAAAAATGGAGGCTCTAGCCCCTTCCAGAGCTGAGATATCGAAACTCAAAAATTCGGCCCGAAAAAAAAAACGACAGTGGTACCCCTTACGTTTTTTTTTTGGGCGAAAAATTAAGTTTCTCCAATCTTCCCAAATTCTGATAGAGGGCCATGAGACTTAGACCTGAGTGCAAAAATGGAGGCTCTAGCCCCTTCCAGAGCTGAGATATCGAAACTCAAAAATTCGGCCCGAAAAAAAAACGACAGTGGTACCCCTTACGTTTTTTTTTTGGGCGAAAAATTAAGTTTCTCCAATCTTCCCAAATTCTGATAGAGGGCCATGAGACTTAGACCTGAGTGCAAAAATGGAGGCTCTAGCCCCTTCCAGAGCTGAGATATCGAAACTCAAAAATTCGGCCCGAAAAAAAAACGACAGTGGTACCCCTTACGTTTTTTTTTTGGGCGAAAAATTAAGTTTCTCCAATCTTCCCAAATTCTGATAGAGGGCCATGAGACTTAGACCTGAGTGCAAAAATGGAGGCTCTAGCCCCTTCCAGAGCTGAGATATCGAAACTCAAAAATTCGGCCCGAAAAAAAAACGACAGTGGTACCCCTTACGTTTTTTTTTTGGGCGAAAAATTAAGTTTCTCCAATCTTCCCAAATTCTGATAGAGGGCCATGAGACTTAGACCTGAGTGCAAAAATGGAGGCTCTAGCCCCTTCCAGAGCTGAGATATCGAAACTCAAAAATTCGGCCCGAAAAAAAAAACGACAGTGGTACCCCTTACGTTTTTTTTTTGGGCGAAAAATTAAGTTTCTCCAATCTTCCCAAATTCTGATAGAGGGCCATGAGACTTAGACCTGAGTGCAAAAATGGAGGCTCTAGCCCCTTCCAGAGCTGAGATATCGAAACTCAAAAATTCGGCCCGAAAAAAAAACGACAGTGGTACCCCTTACGTTTTTTTTTTTGGGCGAAAAATTAAGTTTCTCCAATCTTCCCAAATTCTGATAGAGGGCCATGAGACTTAGACCTGAGTGCAAAAATGGAGGCTCTAGCCCCTTCCAGAGCTGAGATATCGAAACTCAAAAATTCGGCCCGAAAAAAAAACGACAGTGGTACCCCTTACGTTTTTTTTTTTGGGCGAAAAATTAAGTTTCTCCAATCTTCCCAAATTCTGATAGAGGGCCATGAGACTTAGACCTGAGTGCAAAAATGGAGGCTCTAGCCCCTTCCAGAGCTGAGATATCGAAACTCAAAAATTCGGCCCGAAAAAAAAAACGACAGTGGTACCCCTTACGTTTTTTTTTTTGGGCGAAAAATTAAGTTTCTCCAATCTTCCCAAATTCTGATAGAGGGCCATGAGACTTAGACCTGAGTGCAAAAATGGAGGCTCTAGCCCCTTCCAGAGCTGAGATATCGAAACTCAAAAATTCGGCCCGAAAAAAAAACGACAGTGGTACCCCTTACGTTTTTTTTTTTGGGCGAAAAATTAAGTTTCTCCAATCTTCCCAAATTCTGATAGAGGGCCATGAGACTTAGACCTGAGTGCAAAAATGGAGGCTCTAGCCCCTTCCAGAGCTGAGATATCGAAACTCAAAAATTCGGCCCGAAAAAAAAACGACAGTGGTACCCCTTACGTTTTTTTTTTGGGCGAAAAATTAAGTTTCTCCAATCTTCCCAAATTCTGATAGAGGGCCATGAGACTTAGACCTGAGTGCAAAAATGGAGGCTCTAGCCCCTTCCAGAGCTGAGATATCGAAACTCAAAAATTCGGCCCGAAAAAAAAACGACAGTGGTACCCCTTACGTTTTTTTTTTGGGCGAAAAATTAAGTTTCTCCAATCTTCCCAAATTCTGATAGAGGGCCATGAGACTTAGACCTGAGTGCAAAAATGGAGGCTCTAGCCCCTTCCAGAGCTGAGATATCGAAACTCAAAAATTCGGCCCGAAAAAAAAACGACAGTGGTACCCCTTACGTTTTTTTTTTTGGGCGAAAAATTAAGTTTCTCCAATCTTCCCAAATTCTGATAGAGGGCCATGAGACTTAGACCTGAGTGCAAAAATGGAGGCTCTAGCCCCTTCCAGAGCTGAGATATCGAAACTCAAAAATTCGGCCCGAAAAAAAAACGACAGTGGTACCCCTTACGTTTTTTTTTTTGGGCGAAAAATTAAGTTTCTCCAATCTTCCCAAATTCTGATAGAGGGCCATGAGACTTAGACCTGAGTGCAAAAATGGAGGCTCTAGCCCCTTCCAGAGCTGAGATATCGAAACTCAAAAATTCGGCCCGAAAAAAAAACGACAGTGGTACCCCTTACGTTTTTTTTTTTGGGCGAAAAATTAAGTTTTCTCCAATCTTCCAAAATTCTGATAGAGGGCCATGAGACTTAGACCTGAGTGCAAAAATGGAGGCTCTAGCCCCTTCCAGAGCTGAGATATCGAAACTCAAAAATTCGGCCCGAAAAAAAACGACAGTGGTACCCCTTACGTTTTTTTTTTTTGGGCGAAAAATTAAGTTTCTCCAATCTTCCCAAATTCTGATAGAGGGCCATGAGACTTAGACCTGAGTGCAAAAATGGAGGCTCTAGCCCCTTCCAGAGCTGAGATATCGAAACTCAAAAATTCGGCCCGAAAAAAAAAGACAGTGGTACCCCTTACGTTTTTTTTTTGGGCGAAAAATTAAGTTTCTCCAATCTTCCCAAATTCTGATAGAGGGCCATGAGACTTAGACCTGAGTGCAAAAATGGAGGCTCTAGCCCCTTCCAGAGCTGAGATATCGAAACTCAAAAATTCGGCCCGAAAAAAAAACGACAGTGGTACCCCTTACGTTTTTTTTTTTGGGCGAAAAATTAAGTTTCTCCAATCTTCCCAAATTCTGATAGAGGGCCATGAGACTTAGACCTGAGTGCAAAAATGGAGGCTCTAGCCCCTTCCAGAGCTGAGATATCGAAACTCAAAAATT
>NW_024121199.1:8643208-8658834 GCF_016745375.1 Pimephales promelas | reverse complement strand
ACGTTTTTTTTTGGGCGAAAAATTAAGTTTCTCCAATCTTCCCAAATTCTGATAGAGGGCCATGAGACTTAGACCTGAGTGCAAAAATGGAGGCTCTAGCCCCTTCCAGAGCTGAGATATCGAAACTCAAAAATTCGGCCCGAAAAAAAAACGACAGTGGTACCCCTTACGTTTTTTTTTTTGGGCGAAAAATTAAGTTTCTCCAATCTTCCCAAATTCTGATAGAGGGCCATGAGACTTAGACCTGAGTGCAAAAATGGAGGCTCTAGCCCCTTCCAGAGCTGAGATATCGAAACTCAAAAATTCGGCCCGAAAAAAAAAACGACAGTGGTACCCCTTACGTTTTTTTTTTTGGGCGAAAAATTAAGTTTCTCCAATCTTCCCAAATTCTGATATAGAGGCCATGAGACTTAGACCTGAGTGCAAAAATGGAGGCTCTAGCCCCTTCCAGAGCTGAGATATCGAAACTCAAAAATTCGGCCCGAAAAAAAAACGACAGTGGTACCCCTTACGTTTTTTTTTTGGGCGAAAAATTAAGTTTCTCCAATCTTCCCAAATTCTGATAGAGGGCCATGAGACTTAGACCTGAGTGCAAAAATGGAGGCTCTAGCCCCTTCCAGAGCTGAGATATCGAAACTCAAAAATTCGGCCCGAAAAAAAAACGACAGTGGTACCCCTTACGTTTTTTTTTGGGCGAAAAATTAAGTTTCTCCAATCTTCCCAAATTCTGATAGAGGGCCATGAGACTTAGACCTGAGTGCAAAAATGGAGGCTCTAGCCCCTTCCAGAGCTGAGATATCGAAACTCAAAAATTCGGCCCGAAAAAAAAAACGACAGTGGTACCCCTTACGTTTTTTTTTTTGGGCGAAAAATTAAGTTTCTCCAATCTTCCCAAATTCTGATAGAGGGCCATGAGACTTAGACCTGAGTGCAAAAATGGAGGCTCTAGCCCCTTCCAGAGCTGAGATATCGAAACTCAAAAATTCGGCCCGAAAAAAAAAACGACAGTGGTACCCCTTACGTTTTTTTTTTGGGCGAAAAATTAAGTTTCTCCAATCTTCCCAAATTCTGATAGAGGGCCATGAGACTTAGACCTGAGTGCAAAAATGGAGGCTCTAGCCCCTTCCAGAGCTGAGATATCGAAACTCAAAAATTCGGCCCGAAAAAAAAACGACAGTGGTACCCCTTACGTTTTTTTTTTGGGCGAAAAATTAAGTTTCTCCAATCTTCCCAAATTCTGATAGAGGGCCATGAGACTTAGACCTGAGTGCAAAAATGGAGGCTCTAGCCCCTTCCAGAGCTGAGATATCGAAACTCAAAAATTCGGCCCGAAAAAAAAAACGACAGTGGTACCCCTTACGTTTTTTTTTTTGGGCGAAAAATTAAGTTTCTCCAATCTTCCCAAATTCTGATAGAGGGCCATGAGACTTAGACCTGAGTGCAAAAATGGAGGCTCTAGCCCCTTCCAGAGCTGAGATATCGAAACTCAAAAATTCGGCCCGAAAAAAAAACGACAGTGGTACCCCTTACGTTTTTTTTTTTGGGCGAAAAATTAAGTTTCTCCAATCTTCCCAAATTCTGATAGAGGGCCATGAGACTTAGACCTGAGTGCAAAAATGGAGGCTCTAGCCCCTTCCAGAGCTGAGATATCGAAACTCAAAAATTCGGCCCGAAAAAAAAACGACAGTGGTACCCCTTACGTTTTTTTTTTTGGGCGAAAAATTAAGTTTCTCCAATCTTCCCAAATTCTGATAGAGGGCCATGAGACTTAGACCTGAGTGCAAAAATGGAGGCTCTAGCCCCTTCCAGAGCTGAGATATCGAAACTCAAAAATTCGGCCCGAAAAAAAAACGACAGTGGTACCCCTTACGTTTTTTTTTTGGGCGAAAAATTAAGTTTCTCCAATCTTCCCAAATTCTGATAGAGGGCCATGAGACTTAGACCTGAGTGCAAAAATGGAGGCTCTAGCCCCTTCCAGAGCTGAGATATCGAAACTCAAAAATTCGGCCCGAAAAAAAAACGACAGTGGTACCCCTTACGTTTTTTTTTTTGGGCGAAAAATTAAGTTTCTCCAATCTTCCCAAATTCTGATAGAGGGCCATGAGACTTAGACCTGAGTGCAAAAATGGAGGCTCTAGCCCCTTCCAGAGCTGAGATATCGAAACTCAAAAATTCGGCCCGAAAAAAAAACGACAGTGGTACCCCTTACGTTTTTTTTTTGGGCGAAAAATTAAGTTTCTCCAATCTTCCCAAATTCTGATAGAGGGCCATGAGACTTAGACCTGAGTGCAAAAATGGAGGCTCTAGCCCCTTCCAGAGCTGAGATATCGAAACTCAAAAATTCGGCCCGAAAAAAAAACGACAGTGGTACCCCTTACGTTTTTTTTTTTGGGCGAAAAATTAAGTTTCTCCAATCTTCCCAAATTCTGATAGAGGGCCATGAGACTTAGACCTGAGTGCAAAAATGGAGGCTCTAGCCCCTTCCAGAGCTGAGATATCGAAACTCAAAAATTCGGCCCGAAAAAAAAAACGACAGTGGTACCCCTTACGTTTTTTTTTTTGGGCGAAAAATTAAGTTTCTCCAATCTTCCCAAATTCTGATAGAGGGCCATGAGACTTAGACCTGAGTGCAAAAATGGAGGCTCTAGCCCCTTCCAGAGCTGAGATATCGAAACTCAAAAATTCGGCCCGAAAAAAAAACGACAGTGGTACCCCTTACGTTTTTTTTTTTGGGCGAAAAATTAAGTTTCTCCAATCTTCCCAAATTCTGATAGAGGGCCATGAGACTTAGACCTGAGTGCAAAAATGGAGGCTCTAGCCCCTTCCAGAGCTGAGATATCGAAACTCAAAAATTCGGCCCGAAAAAAAAAACGACAGTGGTACCCCTTACGTTTTTTTTTTTGGGCGAAAAATTAAGTTTCTCCAATCTTCCCAAATTCTGATAGAGGGCCATGAGACTTAGACCTGAGTGCAAAAATGGAGGCTCTAGCCCCTTCCAGAGCTGAGATATCGAAACTCAAAAATTCGGCCCGAAAAAAAAACGACAGTGGTACCCCTTACGTTTTTTTTTTTGGGCGAAAAATTAAGTTTCTCCAATCTTCCCAAATTCTGATAGAGGGCCATGAGACTTAGACCTGAGTGCAAAAATGGAGGCTCTAGCCCCTTCCAGAGCTGAGATATCGAAACTCAAAAATTCGGCCCGAAAAAAAAAACGACAGTGGTACCCCTTACGTTTTTTTTTTTGGGCGAAAAATTAAGTTTCTCCAATCTTCCCAAATTCTGATAGAGGGCCATGAGACTTAGACCTGAGTGCAAAAATGGAGGCTCTAGCCCCTTCCAGAGCTGAGATATCGAAACTCAAAAATTCGGCCCGAAAAAAAAACGACAGTGGTACCCCTTACGTTTTTTTTTTGGGCGAAAAATTAAGTTTCTCCAATCTTCCCAAATTCTGATAGAGGGCCATGAGACTTAGACCTGAGTGCAAAAATGGAGGCTCTAGCCCCTTCCAGAGCTGAGATATCGAAACTCAAAAATTCGGCCCGAAAAAAAAACGACAGTGGTACCCCTTACGTTTTTTTTTTGGGCGAAAAATTAAGTTTCTCCAATCTTCCCAAATTCTGATAGAGGGCCATGAGACTTAGACCTGAGTGCAAAAATGGAGGCTCTAGCCCCTTCCAGAGCTGAGATATCGAAACTCAAAAATTCGGCCCGAAAAAAAAACGACAGTGGTACCCCTTACGTTTTTTTTTTGGGCGAAAAATTAAGTTTCTCCAATCTTCCCAAATTCTGATAGAGGGCCATGAGACTTAGACCTGAGTGCAAAAATGGAGGCTCTAGCCCCTTCCAGAGCTGAGATATCGAAACTCAAAAATTCGGCCCGAAAAAAAAACGACAGTGGTACCCCTTACGTTTTTTTTTTTGGGCGAAAAATTAAGTTTCTCCAATCTTCCCAAATTCTGATAGAGGGCCATGAGACTTAGACCTGAGTGCAAAAATGGAGGCTCTAGCCCCTTCCAGAGCTGAGATATCGAAACTCAAAAATTCGGCCCGAAAAAAAAACGACAGTGGTACCCCTTACGTTTTTTTTTTTGGGCGAAAAATTAAGTTTCTCCAATCTTCCCAAATTCTGATAGAGGGCCATGAGACTTAGACCTGAGTGCAAAAATGGAGGCTCTAGCCCCTTCCAGAGCTGAGATATCGAAACTCAAAAATTCGGCCCGAAAAAAAAACGACAGTGGTACCCCTTACGTTTTTTTTTTGGGGCGAAAAATTAAGTTTCTCCAATCTTCCCAAATTCTGATAGAGGGCCATGAGACTTAGACCTGAGTGCAAAAATGGAGGCTCTAGCCCCTTCCAGAGCTGAGATATCGAAACTCAAAAATTCGGCCCGAAAAAAAAAACGACAGTGGTACCCCTTACGTTTTTTTTTTTGGGCGAAAAATTAAGTTTCTCCAATCTTCCCAAATTCTGATAGAGGGCCATGAGACTTAGACCTGAGTGCAAAAATGGAGGCTCTAGCCCCTTCCAGAGCTGAGATATCGAAACTCAAAAATTCGGCCCGAAAAAAAAACGACAGTGGTACCCCTTACGTTTTTTTTTTTGGGCGAAAAATTAAGTTTCTCCAATCTTCCCAAATTCTGATAGAGGGCCATGAGACTTAGACCTGAGTGCAAAAATGGAGGCTCTAGCCCCTTCCAGAGCTGAGATATCGAAACTCAAAAATTCGGCCCGAAAAAAAAACGACAGTGGTACCCCTTACGTTTTTTTTTTTGGGCGAAAAATTAAGTTTCTCCAATCTTCCCAAATTCTGATAGAGGGCCATGAGACTTAGACCTGAGTGCAAAAATGGAGGCTCTAGCCCCTTCCAGAGCTGAGATATCGAAACTCAAAAATTCGGCCCGAAAAAAAAACGACAGTGGTACCCCTTACGTTTTTTTTTTGGGCGAAAAATTAAGTTTCTCCAATCTTCCCAAATTCTGATAGAGGGCCATGAGACTTAGACCTGAGTGCAAAAATGGAGGCTCTAGCCCCTTCCAGAGCTGAGATATCGAAACTCAAAAATTCGGCCCGAAAAAAAAACGACAGTGGTACCCCTTACGTTTTTTTTTTGGGCGAAAAATTAAGTTTCTCCAATCTTCCCAAATTCTGATAGAGGGCCATGAGACTTAGACCTGAGTGCAAAAATGGAGGCTCTAGCCCCTTCCAGAGCTGAGATATCGAAACTCAAAAATTCGGCCCGAAAAAAAAACGACAGTGGTACCCCTTACGTTTTTTTTTTTGGGCGAAAAATTAAGTTTCTCCAATCTTCCCAAATTCTGATAGAGGGCCATGAGACTTAGACCTGAGTGCAAAAATGGAGGCTCTAGCCCCTTCCAGAGCTGAGATATCGAAACTCAAAAATTCGGCCCGAAAAAAAAACGACAGTGGTACCCCTTACGTTTTTTTTTTTGGGCGAAAAATTAAGTTTCTCCAATCTTCCCAAATTCTGATAGAGGGCCATGAGACTTAGACCTGAGTGCAAAAATGGAGGCTCTAGCCCCTTCCAGAGCTGAGATATCGAAACTCAAAAATTCGGCCCGAAAAAAAAAACGACAGTGGTACCCCTTACGTTTTTTTTTTTGGGCGAAAAATTAAGTTTCTCCAATCTTCCCAAATTCTGATAGAGGGCCATGAGACTTAGACCTGAGTGCAAAAATGGAGGCTCTAGCCCCTTCCAGAGCTGAGATATCGAAACTCAAAAATTCGGCCCGAAAAAAAAACGACAGTGGTACCCCTTACGTTTTTTTTTTGGGCGAAAAATTAAGTTTCTCCAATCTTCCCAAATTCTGATAGAGGGCCATGAGACTTAGACCTGAGTGCAAAAATGGAGGCTCTAGCCCCTTCCAGAGCTGAGATATCGAAACTCAAAAATTCGGCCCGAAAAAAAAACGACAGTGGTACCCCTTACGTTTTTTTTTTTGGGCGAAAAATTAAGTTTCTCCAATCTTCCCAAATTCTGATAGAGGGCCATGAGACTTAGACCTGAGTGCAAAAATGGAGGCTCTAGCCCCTTCCAGAGCTGAGATATCGAAACTCAAAAATTCGGCCCGAAAAAAAAACGACAGTGGTACCCCTTACGTTTTTTTTTTGGGCGAAAAATTAAGTTTCTCCAATCTTCCCAAATTCTGATAGAGGGCCATGAGACTTAGACCTGAGTGCAAAAATGGAGGCTCTAGCCCCTTCCAGAGCTGAGATATCGAAACTCAAAAATTCGGCCCGAAAAAAAAACGACAGTGGTACCCCTTACGTTTTTTTTTTGGGCGAAAAATTAAGTTTCTCCAATCTTCCCAAATTCTGATAGAGGGCCATGAG
Source organism: Pimephales promelas (assembly GCF_016745375.1). The sequence goes on along the minus strand of NW_024121199.1, from coordinate 8,652,483 downwards.
ACTTAGACCTGAGTGCAAAAATGGAGGCTCTAGCCCCTTCCAGAGCTGAGATATCGAAACTCAAAAATTCGGCCCGAAAAAAAAACGACAGTGGTACCCCTTACGTTTTTTTTTTGGGCGAAAAATTAAGTTTCTCCAATCTTCCCAAATTCTGATAGAGGGCCATGAGACTTAGACCTGAGTGCAAAAATGGAGGCTCTAGCCCCTTCCAGAGCTGAGATATCGAAACTCAAAAATTCGGCCCGAAAAAAAAACGACAGTGGTACCCCTTACGTTTTTTTTTTTGGGCGAAAAATTAAGTTTCTCCAATCTTCCCAAATTCTGATAGAGGGCCATGAGACTTAGACCTGAGTGCAAAAATGGAGGCTCTAGCCCCTTCCAGAGCTGAGATATCGAAACTCAAAAATTCGGCCCGAAAAAAAAACGACAGTGGTACCCCTTACGTTTTTTTTTTGGGCGAAAAATTAAGTTTCTCCAATCTTCCCAAATTCTGATAGAGGGCCATGAGACTTAGACCTGAGTGCAAAAATGGAGGCTCTAGCCCCTTCCAGAGCTGAGATATCGAAACTCAAAAATTCGGCCCGAAAAAAAAAACGACAGTGGTACCCCTTACGTTTTTTTTTTTGGGCGAAAAATTAAGTTTCTCCAATCTTCCCAAATTCTGATAGAGGGCCATGAGACTTAGACCTGAGTGCAAAAATGGAGGCTCTAGCCCCTTCCAGAGCTGAGATATCGAAACTCAAAAATTCGGCCCGAAAAAAAAAACGACAGTGGTACCCCTTACGTTTTTTTTTTGGGCGAAAAATTAAGTTTCTCCAATCTTCCCAAATTCTGATAGAGGGCCATGAGACTTAGACCTGAGTGCAAAAATGGAGGCTCTAGCCCCTTCCAGAGCTGAGATATCGAAACTCAAAAATTCGGCCCGAAAAAAAAACGACAGTGGTACCCCTTACGTTTTTTTTTTGGGCGAAAAATTAAGTTTCTCCAATCTTCCCAAATTCTGATAGAGGGCCATGAGACTTAGACCTGAGTGCAAAAATGGAGGCTCTAGCCCCTTCCAGAGCTGAGATATCGAAACTCAAAAATTCGGCCCGAAAAAAAAAACGACAGTGGTACCCCTTACGTTTTTTTTTTGGGCGAAAAATTAAGTTTCTCCAATCTTCCCAAATTCTGATAGAGGGCCATGAGACTTAGACCTGAGTGCAAAAATGGAGGCTCTAGCCCCTTCCAGAGCTGAGATATCGAAACTCAAAAATTCGGCCCGAAAAAAAAACGACAGTGGTACCCCTTACGTTTTTTTTTTTGGGCGAAAAATTAAGTTTCTCCAATCTTCCCAAATTCTGATAGAGGGCCATGAGACTTAGACCTGAGTGCAAAAATGGAGGCTCTAGCCCCTTCCAGAGCTGAGATATCGAAACTCAAAAATTCGGCCCGAAAAAAAAAACGACAGTGGTACCCCTTACGTTTTTTTTTTGGGCGAAAAATTAAGTTTCTCCAATCTTCCCAAATTCTGATAGAGGGCCATGAGACTTAGACCTGAGTGCAAAAATGGAGGCTCTAGCCCCTTCCAGAGCTGAGATATCGAAACTCAAAAATTCGGCCCGAAAAAAAAACGACAGTGGTACCCCTTACGTTTTTTTTTTGGGCGAAAAATTAAGTTTCTCCAATCTTCCCAAATTCTGATAGAGGGCCATGAGACTTAGACCTGAGTGCAAAAATGGAGGCTCTAGCCCCTTCCAGAGCTGAGATATCGAAACTCAAAAATTCGGCCCGAAAAAAAAACGACAGTGGTACCCCTTACGTTTTTTTTTTGGGCGAAAAATTAAGTTTCTCCAATCTTCCCAAATTCTGATAGAGGGCCATGAGACTTAGACCTGAGTGCAAAAATGGAGGCTCTAGCCCCTTCCAGAGCTGAGATATCGAAACTCAAAAATTCGGCCCGAAAAAAAAACGACAGTGGTACCCCTTACGTTTTTTTTTTGGGCGAAAAATTAAGTTTCTCCAATCTTCCCAAATTCTGATAGAGGGCCATGAGACTTAGACCTGAGTGCAAAAATGGAGGCTCTAGCCCCTTCCAGAGCTGAGATATCGAAACTCAAAAATTCGGCCCGAAAAAAAAAACGACAGTGGTACCCCTTACGTTTTTTTTTTTGGGCGAAAAATTAAGTTTCTCCAATCTTCCCAAATTCTGATAGAGGGCCATGAGACTTAGACCTGAGTGCAAAAATGGAGGCTCTAGCCCCTTCCAGAGCTGAGATATCGAAACTCAAAAATTCGGCCCGAAAAAAAAACGACAGTGGTACCCCTTACGTTTTTTTTTTTGGGCGAAAAATTAAGTTTCTCCAATCTTCCCAAATTCTGATAGAGGGCCATGAGACTTAGACCTGAGTGCAAAAATGGAGGCTCTAGCCCCTTCCAGAGCTGAGATATCGAAACTCAAAAATTCGGCCCGAAAAAAAAACGACAGTGGTACCCCTTACGTTTTTTTTTTTGGGCGAAAAATTAAGTTTCTCCAATCTTCCCAAATTCTGATAGAGGGCCATGAGACTTAGACCTGAGTGCAAAAATGGAGGCTCTAGCCCCTTCCAGAGCTGAGATATCGAAACTCAAAAATTCGGCCCGAAAAAAAAAACGACAGTGGTACCCCTTACGTTTTTTTTTTGGGCGAAAAATTAAGTTTCTCCAATCTTCCCAAATTCTGATAGAGGGCCATGAGACTTAGACCTGAGTGCAAAAATGGAGGCTCTAGCCCCTTCCAGAGCTGAGATATCGAAACTCAAAAATTCGGCCCGAAAAAAAAACGACAGTGGTACCCCTTACGTTTTTTTTTTTGGGCGAAAAATTAAGTTTCTCCAATCTTCCCAAATTCTGATAGAGGGCCATGAGACTTAGACCTGAGTGCAAAAATGGAGGCTCTAGCCCCTTCCAGAGCTGAGATATCGAAACTCAAAAATTCGGCCCGAAAAAAAAACGACAGTGGTACCCCTTACGTTTTTTTTTTGGGCGAAAAATTAAGTTTCTCCAATCTTCCCAAATTCTGATAGAGGGCCATGAGACTTAGACCTGAGTGCAAAAATGGAGGCTCTAGCCCCTTCCAGAGCTGAGATATCGAAACTCAAAAATTCGGCCCGAAAAAAAAACGACAGTGGTACCCCTTACGTTTTTTTTTTTGGGCGAAAAATTAAGTTTCTCCAATCTTCCCAAATTCTGATAGAGGGCCATGAGACTTAGACCTGAGTGCAAAAATGGAGGCTCTAGCCCCTTCCAGAGCTGAGATATCGAAACTCAAAAATTCGGCCCGAAAAAAAAACGACAGTGGTACCCCTTACGTTTTTTTTTTTGGGCGAAAAATTAAGTTTCTCCAATCTTCCCAAATTCTGATAGAGGGCCATGAGACTTAGACCTGAGTGCAAAAATGGAGGCTCTAGCCCCTTCCAGAGCTGAGATATCGAAACTCAAAAATTCGGCCCGAAAAAAAAACGACAGTGGTACCCCTTACGTTTTTTTTTTGGGCGAAAAATTAAGTTTCTCCAATCTTCCCAAATTCTGATAGAGGGCCATGAGACTTAGACCTGAGTGCAAAAATGGAGGCTCTAGCCCCTTCCAGAGCTGAGATATCGAAACTCAAAAATTCGGCCCGAAAAAAAAACGACAGTGGTACCCCTTACGTTTTTTTTTTGGGCGAAAAATTAAGTTTCTCCAATCTTCCCAAATTCTGATAGAGGGCCATGAGACTTAGACCTGAGTGCAAAAATGGAGGCTCTAGCCCCTTCCAGAGCTGAGATATCGAAACTCAAAAATTCGGCCCGAAAAAAAAACGACAGTGGTACCCCTTACGTTTTTTTTTTGGGCGAAAAATTAAGTTTCTCCAATCTTCCCAAATTCTGATAGAGGGCCATGAGACTTAGACCTGAGTGCAAAAATGGAGGCTCTAGCCCCTTCCAGAGCTGAGATATCGAAACTCAAAAATTCGGCCCGAAAAAAAAACGACAGTGGTACCCCTTACGTTTTTTTTTTTGGGCGAAAAATTAAGTTTCTCCAATCTTCCCAAATTCTGATAGAGGGCCATGAGACTTAGACCTGAGTGCAAAAATGGAGGCTCTAGCCCCTTCCAGAGCTGAGATATCGAAACTCAAAAATTCGGCCCGAAAAAAAAAACGACAGTGGTACCCCTTACGTTTTTTTTTTTGGGCGAAAAATTAAGTTTCTCCAATCTTCCCAAATTCTGATAGAGGGCCATGAGACTTAGACCTGAGTGCAAAAATGGAGGCTCTAGCCCCTTCCAGAGCTGAGATATCGAAACTCAAAAATTCGGCCCGAAAAAAAAACGACAGTGGTACCCCTTACGTTTTTTTTTTTGGGCGAAAAATTAAGTTTCTCCAATCTTCCCAAATTCTGATAGAGGGCCATGAGACTTAGACCTGAGTGCAAAAATGGAGGCTCTAGCCCCTTCCAGAGCTGAGATATCGAAACTCAAAAATTCGGCCCGAAAAAAAAACGACAGTGGTACCCCTTACGTTTTTTTTTTTGGGCGAAAAATTAAGTTTCTCCAATCTTCCCAAATTCTGATAGAGGGCCATGAGACTTAGACCTGAGTGCAAAAATGGAGGCTCTAGCCCCTTCCAGAGCTGAGATATCGAAACTCAAAAATTCGGCCCGAAAAAAAAACGACAGTGGTACCCCTTACGTTTTTTTTTTTGGGGCGAAAAATTAAGTTTCTCCAATCTTCCCAAATTCTGATAGAGGGCCATGAGACTTAGACCTGAGTGCAAAAATGGAGGCTCTAGCCCCTTCCAGAGCTGAGATATCGAAACTCAAAAATTCGGCCCGAAAAAAAAACGACAGTGGTACCCCTTACGTTTTTTTTTTTGGGCGAAAAATTAAGTTTCTCCAATCTTCCCAAATTCTGATAGAGGGCCATGAGACTTAGACCTGAGTGCAAAAATGGAGGCTCTAGCCCCTTCCAGAGCTGAGATATCGAAACTCAAAAATTCGGCCCGAAAAAAAAACGACAGTGGTACCCCTTACGTTTTTTTTTTGGGCGAAAAATTAAGTTTCTCCAATCTTCCCAAATTCTGATAGAGGGCCATGAGACTTAGACCTGAGTGCAAAAATGGAGGCTCTAGCCCCTTCCAGAGCTGAGATATCGAAACTCAAAAATTCGGCCCGAAAAAAAAAACGACAGTGGTACCCCTTACGTTTTTTTTTTGGGCGAAAAATTAAGTTTCTCCAATCTTCCCAAATTCTGATAGAGGGCCATGAGACTTAGACCTGAGTGCAAAAATGGAGGCTCTAGCCCCTTCCAGAGCTGAGATATCGAAACTCAAAAATTCGGCCCGAAAAAAAAAACGACAGTGGTACCCCTTACGTTTTTTTTTTTGGGCGAAAAATTAAGTTTCTCCAATCTTCCCAAATTCTGATAGAGGGCCATGAGACTTAGACCTGAGTGCAAAAATGGAGGCTCTAGCCCCTTCCAGAGCTGAGATATCGAAACTCAAAAATTCGGCCCGAAAAAAAAACGACAGTGGTACCCCTTACGTTTTTTTTTTTGGGCGAAAAATTAAGTTTCTCCAATCTTCCCAAATTCTGATAGAGGGCCATGAGACTTAGACCTGAGTGCAAAAATGGAGGCTCTAGCCCCTTCCAGAGCTGAGATATCGAAACTCAAAAATTCGGCCCGAAAAAAAAACGACAGTGGTACCCCTTACGTTTTTTTTTTGGGCGAAAAATTAAGTTTCTCCAATCTTCCCAAATTCTGATAGAGGGCCATGAGACTTAGACCTGAGTGCAAAAATGGAGGCTCTAGCCCCTTCCAGAGCTGAGATATCGAAACTCAAAATTCGGCCCGAAAAAAAAACGACAGTGGTACCCCTTACGCCCTTTAGGCCGCCGGTTAGGGCGGGGGTCCTCGGACGGCCTAAAGTGCGGTCGGTGGTAGGAGGTTAGCGGACCCGCGCGCGACGCCCCCAAGGCGATTTTTCGGGGCCCCGCCGGCGGCGCCGGGCCGGGCCCCGGCCCGCGCGGAGCCGCCCCGAGGCGTCGCCGGGGGCCCCGCCCGAGGGGGGCCCCGCGGAGCCCGGCGAAATCCGGGCCCCCGCCCGCAGTCCGGGCCGCCGCCACCGGGGGCGACCCGGCGGACGCGGGCAGCCTATCCGACGCGCGCCGGATAGGCCGCGGGCGGGCTGCCGCGGGGCGCGCCCGGCGTCCCCCTAACCGCCTTTCGGGGGGATTCCCTGACCGCGCCCACCGCGGGGCCCGCCACTGACCGCGAACGGCCTATCCGTCCCCCTGACCGCCTACGTGACCGCGAAAGGCTACGCGTCCCCCTGACCGCCTACGTGACCGCGGAAGGCCTACTCGCCCCTGACCGCCTACGTGACCGCGAAAGGCCTACGCGTCCCCCTGACCGCCTACGTGACCGCGGACGGCCTATTCGTCCCCTGACCGCCTACGTGACCGCGAACCGCCTATTCGTCCCCCTGACCGCCTACGTGACCGCGAACCGCCTATTCGTCCCCTGACCGCCTACGTGACCACGAACCGCCTATTCGTCCCCCTGACCGCCTACGTGACCACTAAAGGCCTACGCGTCCCACCGCCAATCTAGGTGACCGGCCCGGGGACCCGACCGCTGACCACGAACCGCCTATTCGTCCCCTGACCGCCTACGTGACCACGAACCGCCTATTCGTCCCCCTGACCGCCTACGTGACCACGAACCGCCTATTCGTCCCCCTGACCGCTACGTGACCACGAACCGCCTATTCGTCCCCCTGACCGCCTATGTGACCACGAACCGCCTATTCGTCCCCTGACCGCCTATGTGACCACGAACCGCCTATTCGTCCCCCTGACCGCCTAAGTGACCACGAACCGCCTATTCGTCCCCCTGACCGCCTACGTGACCACGAACCGCCTATTCGTCCCTGACCGCTAAGTGACCACGAACCGCCTATTCGTCCCCTGACCGCCTACGTGACCACGAACCGCCTATTCGTCCCCCTGACCGCCTACGTGACCACGAACCGCCTATTCGTCCCCTGTCCGCCTACTTGACCACGAACGGCCTATTCGTCCCCTGACCGGCTACGTGACTAAGAAAGCCTACGCGTCCACCGCCAATCTAGGTGACGGCCCGGGGACCCGACCACTGACCACGAACTGCCCACTCGTCCCCCTGAACGCCTATGTGACCACGAACGGCCTATTCGTCCCCTGACGGCCTATGAGACCACGTCCCGTCAAATGAGTTACGGGTGGAATGCTGTTTTACGTTTTGAAGTCATGACTGATAAAAATGCATAAAAATAATCAAATATCGATTTTACGTCAATCCCCGGGCCCCCCTGAGCGATCTGCAACCTTCAGAACCCCGTGACTCCGCTGTCCACGAACGGCCTAAATTTTTGAATGGGATAAGTTGCAGGTGGGACGTCCAGATCTCAGCCTCTGGACAGAATTTGGATATGAGACCTGCACTCCTGCGCTCCTCTGGACATGCCCTACCCATGGTGTGAATTTGGAAGAGATTGGAGAAACTTGAAAATTCGACCCAAAAAAAAAAAAACCTCAAAGGGGTACCCCTTTGAGATTTTTTGGGTCAAATTTTCAAGTTTCTCCAACTCCCTGAAATTCACTGCACTGCCTGAGCACGTCCAGAGGAGCGCAGGAGCGCAGGTTTCAGCTCCGAATTCTGTCCAGAGGCTGAGATCTGGACGTCCCACCTGCAACTTATCCCATTCAAAAATTTAGGCCGTTCGTGGACAGCGGAGTCCCGGGGTTCTGAAGGCTGCAAATCGCTCAGGGGGGCCCGGGGATTGACGTAAAATCGATATTTAATCATTTTGATTCACTTTTGTCAGTCATGACTCCAAAACGTAAAACAGCATCCCACCTGCAACTCATTTGACGGGACCTCTTTAGGCTGTTGGTGGTCAATGCACTTTTAGGTCATAATTCGTGATTGTTAACGTTTCATCACTTAAAACGTGCCGTGCAGTGCACAGGAAATACAATCAGACGTGTTGGGGTACTTTAGAGTTCACAATGATTCATAACCAGCCTTAAAATGACACGTCCACGGACAGCTTACAGGGACCCTGTCAAATAAGTTGCAGGTGGGCACAAGAGAGTCCCAATGGGACTACATATTGTGCCCACTGCAACTTATTTGACAGGGTCCCTGTAGGCTGTCTGTGGACAGTCCATTTTTAGGCTAATAACACACGATCAATGGCTGTAGCGTACATCGGTGTGTTGTATAGTGAGGCCTGTGAGCAGTGGACCACATATAACCGCTGTGTTTATGTAATACGAGCTTTTAAGGTGCTGTCCACGAACAGCCTATAGGGACCCTGTCAAATAAGTTGCATGTGGGACAGCACCCCACCCGCAACTTATTTGACGGGACCTCGGGACCTCAAATAAGTTGCAGGTGGGACAGCATCCCACCTGCAACTTATTTGACGGGACCTCTTTAGGCTGTTTGTGGTCAATGCATTATTAGGTCATAATTCATGATTGGTAGTGGTTTATTACTTGAAACTTGCAGCACAGTGGACAGGGCAACATGTCGGGGTACTTTACAGTTCACAATGATGCATAACCAGCCTTAAAATGACACGTCCACGGACAGCTTACAGGGACCCTGTCAAATAAGTTGCAGGTGGGCACAAGAGAGTCCCAATGGGACTACATATTGTGCCCACCTGCAACTTATTTGACAGGGTCCCTGTAGGCTGTCTGTGGACAGTCCATTTTTAGGCTAATGACACACAATCAATGGCTGTACCGTACATCAGTGTGTTGTATTGCGACGCCTGTGTGCAGTGGACACCATATGAGCATTGTATTTGTGAAATATGACCTTTTAATGTATTGTCCACAAACAGCCTATAGGGACCCTGTCAAAATAAGCCATAGTTGGTATGTTCTGGTGAAATAGATGAGACAGTCATGGTTTGAACAATTTTTTTAATTATTATTTATTATTTTAAACATGATTGAACTGCTTAAATTAAGTATATTTATAAAATCACCCTGATTTAAACATAATTAAGTATATTTCGAAAATCACATGATTACAGAACACAATTAAGACAGTAAAAAAAATAAATAAATCAAAAAATAAAATAATAACAATATAAATGTGGATTAATAAATATAAAACTATTACATATCAAATATTTAAAATATACACAGTATTAAATAAACTATTTACAAATTAAACAATTGACTCAAGTCCAGAGTCGTGAGGTCTGTGTGCCATTGGCAAA